>JAQFVV010006220.1:4889054-5058513 GCA_028023455.1 Epiperipatus broadwayi | reverse complement strand
GAATATTTGACGATAAACGATCACATATACAATTCTTTTCTTTTTACTATTGGCGATACGTATCATTTTTAGCTAGCTGGCTTATGAATAAAATAGTGCGCGAATTTTCCAAAATACTTTTATTATAAGGACTGCAGCTGACTTACGTGGATATAAAGTTTTAACGAATCCAATTTATGTATAATATAACATATTATATTATGGTGATAATTAAATCACTAATGTTTGTAGTTTTTATTCCTACTCTAGGAATTGTAATTTTTCTTTAATAAGGAATTCTCCGTAAATGCACACATACAAATTTTCTGATATTTGCTTTGAGAAAATTTATATTTTTTTTTTAAAAAATATACAGGTGCATAAGTAAATATCCTTGATCATTAATATTATTTTTAGATAATTTTCAGTGAATAAAACATATTTTAACGTGGGGAACTTACATTATTTTCAAACGCAGACAATTTCTTTTTGAAAGAGCGTAAAATGTTTCTCGTTAACTTTCTTTGGCTTTTATAATATTTATTTTAATTATAATTTTTCTTTTATACCATGAAAAGATTATTAAATAAGGTAAAGTTAACAAATAATTGTTTATTTCCTGGAAATTACTTATATTGCTTAATTTAAATATAATGACACTTTCTGTGATTACTGTAGTCAATACGGTCATTTTGAACTTTAGTATAAGATAGTATATTTTTGCGTATAAAAAGCTTTAAAATAGGTAGATGGCCACAGAAAACAGAATATCTTATCAAATAGGATTAGCAACGCATGATATTATTAAAATTTACTGGATTTATATTTATTTCTGCAATAAAAATAATAAAAAATTTGTTACCGAATTTCAGTACTGCTTCCTCCTTGTAAAACTATAGTCAGACTAAACTTTCTTCAAATTTTGGCGGTCTTCTTTTAGCGACCTCTTACAGAAAAATAATCATTTAATTATAACATAAACAAAAGAAAAGGAAAAAAAAACTTATTACAGTTATATATTTCCGTATGATTTAAATGGATTACAGAGTAATTTGACAAATAATGAAAAATAATAAGTATATTTAATTAATAATGTTTATTAGTGATGTATAATTCTGTATACATTACTATCTAAAATAATTTAAAAATTACCAGAAGTTATTGTGTTTTATGATAAGATACTCATCTACTCTCCCTCTACCCATCCAAAATCAATTACTGTTTATGATAGGTGATTTTATACTATATTAAATTGCTCTTATTGTTAACATTTTCATTAAATTATTCATGCTCTTCTTCAAAATGACATTGGATTACCAATTTTTTTTTAGTTATTTGCTTATAAACACGTTAAAGTGAGTAAATAGCATACTTTATTAATCACTTAATATTATTATTATTTTATTTTTTTATTTTCTAAAAAAAATAGCATTGTTTTTTCTGTGGAAACAATGCCAAATAAACCAAGTGTCTATAACACTAGGTTACAATTCTCCCACCGTTATGAAAAATAAAAATAAAATAATATATGCCTTATTAATATTTCTTATTGTATTGCTAGGTCTATATCATACTTATCTTAGAAGTTAACAATAAATTCAATCTTACAGATTTAATTTTGTTTAGGATATGGTAGTAAGCTTCGGGCATTATAGGTACCTCTTGTTCCATCAGGGGTTGAGACTAAAAAGGCATTCTCACCCACTTGTTTCACAATTTCATAGGGGTCCTTTTTAATTTAATGCCCCTCTATTTTTACTACCTTGGTTATTTTTCTTTGGGTATCGTTGGGATACCCCTAGTAGAAGGTTGATTCTTATTTAGAATCCTTCTCTTCACTGTCGGCCTACTGAGGTGGCTATTCGGTCTACTATAGGGATTCGTCCTATAATATCCCTTTTCTTTACTTAACTTCCTTTTTCCCCCATAGGACCTATCTGTAAAATTAATATTGTTTACCATAGGATGGGTGTCGCTATTTATCCTACTCCTATGATCCATATTCCTATCACTGGTTTCTAGTGAATGTAAAATTTCGACTACTTCTTTTATTGTATGTCTGTCCGCAGCAATCAAGACCTGCTCGATATGCCTCGGTAAATTATGGCGAATTATTCATACAATTTGGGTCTCAGACAACGGATAAGCTGTCAATGTTTTCAGTTTGACGGCCTGACTCCTGAAAAACTGAGTGTAACTGCTTTTATTTACATGGTACCTTTCCTGAGATATTTGATACCTGAGGTTGTCTTGGCGGTCTTCCCCCCAAAAACTGGCTAACATAAGATATTTAAAGTCCCCATATGTTTCCGGTTTTATAAATAACGATTGCCACCAATCTTTAGATGCCGCACACAAATGGTTTGTGGCAATGGCAATCTTCTCTACCTCAGACAAATGACATAAAGTGAACAATTCGTCTAAATTTTGGAGATATTCATGTGGATTCTCCAGGTATTCTCCTTTAAAGAATTTTATTTTGAGGAATTTTAAGGCCATGGTGCTATTACTTTCGGGCTCTAACATGACTTTATGTCTGGCCTCATTCAATGGATTGTACATTGATTCAAGTGGACTAATCATTGTATGTAACTCAGAGATTACGGGTTTATTATGATCATTATTGATTTTCTTAACCTGAGTTTCAGATACATTTTTACTATGAACAACTTTATCCATATTAAGGTCCATAGCTTTCATACGACGTTCTAATCCTAATTTATAATTTTGCCATTCACAGTCTATTCTTGTAGAACTGTCCTTAAGGCCTACATTTAAATGTTGAATTTGTTGCTTTAACTGGTTAATAGTTTCATCTTTCTCTAACTCAAGTTTATCTTCTAGTCTTTGATATACTGTATTCTCACACTGATTCATATATTCCCCTATTTCCTCTTTGAGATCATTATGTAGTATTTGTGAATTATTCTTTAATATCTCATTAAAATGTTCTACTTTTCCTATAACTTGAATTAGCTCACTTTCTATATGTTTATTAATTTCACATTGGGTTACCTCTTGAGTTTCTAACTTAGCTATTCTGCTAGTAATCTGGCTCTGACATCTTTTTACTACATTGTCAGGTTCAAGAGTTATATTTTGGACTTCTTCTTTTAAGTTTCTAAACTCACTCCTAGCACTATCTAATTCTCTCTTAATACATTCTATTTTATCCTTAACTTCACTGTTTAATTCTACATATTGACTTATGAAGTCCTGCTGAATAGCCTCGATCATATTTTCGGCCCTTTCCGACTTTATTTTTATTTATTTCTTAATTTTTATTTCTAGTTTTTCGGAGGCCAATTTTGACTCTTCTATATGGTTCTTTAACTCTTCCCTTAGGTCTTTGATCTCCTGTACGTGATTGTCTATTTTACTGTACAAATTTTGAATTTGATTCCTTAATTCAGTTTTTAATTCACTATTTGAATTTTGTATTTGACTTTCTATTTTACTTTCTAATTCACTATTTGAATTTTTAATTTGACTTTCTATTTTACTTTCTAATTCACTATTTGAATTTTTAATTTGACTTTCTATTTTACTTTCTAATTCACTATTTGAATTTTGTATTTGACTTTTTAATTCATTATTGGATTTTTGTACTTGACTTAGCTGTGTAGACAAATTTTGTAATATTGTAAATATTTGGACTTGCTCATCCCCAGGTAGATCTTTATTTACTTTAGCTTTTTTCGGACTAACTTCATCTAAAGATTCTTGTTCCTCTCTTACTTCTACATGAAAATAGGGTGTTTGTGTATCCGGGGATTGGAGCTCTTGGGATTCTCCCAAATCCTCTGACATATCCTGACTATCTTGGTTTTTACTCATATTTCAAATTTAACTTTTTCTGTTATTTGACAGTACTGAAATTAGTAATGAACTATTAATAATATTAATAATAAATTATTGACAAGACATCCTGACTCTATGCCTCTCCTATCAAAAACAATCTACACCCAAAACTATGTTCTGATATTTACTATCTCTAAAGTCCGAACATTAACTACCGAATATTCTTTTCTCATATGCTACTTGGTCCATAGAAATCTCACCAAACCATTATGTAATATGGTATAAGTGCTAATCACACCACCAGACAAGCAGATCATCATAAATGATAAAATCATTACAATATTTTATGGAATTGCTTACAGACCATAACATTATAAACTAACAAATTTATTTATTCAGTGGCAAAAGATTATGTCATAAAATAGACATTCATATAATATTTTATGGCTAAAGAAACAATTTATCATTGGCAAACATTTTCAATCAATGAACAATTAATTCATTCACGTGCAAATACTATTTATATTTATTTCAAGAAAAATTTACCAAATTCTTCATGGCCAGCTATAGCCATCGAAGGCCCCTGTAGTTGGGCGGCCATTTCTAACCTAATAAAAGAAGACTTCAATTTCATAAAAGAGAATTTGGAAAGCCTAATCGCTTCCGTCTTCATTTCGGGTAGAAAACCCTATATTACTTAATATATCTTCGACGTTTGGTTAGTTCTAATAATTCAGCTACAGCGATATGCAGTTCAGACAGAGATAGAATAAAAAAAATAATATCATTAATAAAATAAATTTAAAAAGAAAATTTAGAATAAACTCCCATTCTCTCTCTATCCAAAACACATTCTCTGAGCTGTAAGTACTTGCACTGTTCGACAATGATGATGATGATTTCATGTCGTTGTTAATATTACTGACTAAAACAAAACATTCATTAATTTGCCAATATGATCTCAATATTTTTGTTATAATACAATTAGAAGTTTCAATCTCTTAAGCCATGCCACGCTTGTAATATTGATCATAATGAATTAATTCTTAATTTAAGAGCACTTATAATAATGACACTAATCTCAGGGTTCTCTGTTATATTTAATAAAATGCTCGGCAGTATTGTGTTGTCGCATATGACTGACATTCTGGTCGGCTATAGGAAACATTTACCTTATTTAAATTCCAGGTGTCTTCATCCGCATATCAACTATTATAATATTTAACGAGATGATAACCATATTCAATAACAACGCATAATTTTGAATAATACAGCCCTTTTATCCAGAATCTCAGTCGGAATGATGAAAAGACAAGGGTGCTTTTGTGTCCTTCCATTATCCATAACAACACAATAATTTGACTAAGATTTATTACTTAGACACTTCACTTAAAGGTGTACGAAATAATGTGCTACCAAAGCTGGTAGTTTGGGAATAAAGTGATTTTACACACACATAAAATAAAATGTCTTGGTCTGAAGTTTTCAATTCCATAAATAATTCTTATTAAATTAAAATATAATGAAATATTCTGATCTGCTTACAATTGTCTATCTGGTGTATTGAATTTTAAGAGTTCATAAATGATTTCGGACTCAAGAAAAGTATTGCAAGTATTATGCAAATACACCTTTATTTAGCACACAAGAAAAATGACTCAAAACAATTTGTAACAAGACTATAATTTATTATTAAATTTTAACAATATTCTAATTTATTATTACAGTTTAACAAAACTATTCTTTATGATTAACATAATAAACAAACATATACAATTTATTCGATCCCATATGGATAAAACAAAATATAACTAACATTAATTCGTCTATACTTTTAGACTTGGATTCGAACTACTTCTTCATCTTCTTTTTACAATTATGCAAATTGAATATAACAAAATAAATATTATTATCGATACATTAACTCATCCATTTAGTGTATCTTATATGAACGGCTGCTTAACTTTATTCACTAACTATTTGTTTTAAAATAAAAACAATCTGATTCTAGGCAATACGTACAAACGATTTATATTATCATATCTTTAATTAAATGATAGTTTTTTATTTAGATAACTTATTATAATTTATGGGTTATTTATCAGAAGTTACATTTATTATTTTAATGTTTACCTTAATAACAGCTGAAGTTGTTATACACATTGTATTCCTCAGTATAAGTTATATTGTGAGTGCTACTTAATCATTAACCCGAATTAAACCTAGTATTTGAATCCTCCATTGGCAAATAAAATTTTTTAAATCACGCAATTTTAAACTTACTCTCTCCATTGACTTACATGTGGATTACCAGCACTATTCCGCCGCACAATCCAGACATTGATCATATATACTAGCACGCTATTTTTACTAAATGGATCTTGAGGAATTAACCTCCAATATACCCGTTATTTTGCCATAACTTTCTAAACAAAACGCAATATTCAACACCTTCCGTGGTGGAAATATCTCTATTTTCTCATGAGGAATATGGAATAACACTGAAGGTCTGTAGATTTAACTACTACATTAAAATAGTTTGGTGGGTCCTTGCCTCTTACTTGGGCATAATAGGAACGCACACCAAATATAATCCTCTCCTGGGATTTTAACGAATGAAATACACTAAATACGATATAAATTACTGATCGTCCTAACTCTGAGGAGCGATCACTTGGGTTATAAACATACCCGAATACTAGATTTATCTATTCCCCTCATGGAAAATAAAGCTTTTGGGGAGATCATTTTCCATCCCACAAAATAGATACATTACAATTATTACTTATGCGAATATTAAGCATATACCGATGCTATATCGGGGCAAGACAAGCAAATACACTAATTACACTAAATTTATGTTCCGGGGTATACTTAGATCAACGTCTGAAATCAATGGATATCACAGAATTAAACCATAATAATTTTCACCTTTGCCAAAGAAACATTCAACAAGTAATTGGTAGTATAGTATCTTGAACTAAATTAAGTGAATGCGTTAATAAAGAATAATTGGGAATAAGTTCTTCAATTAACATAGTATAAATTTGTTTCAAACTTTAAATAAGTAATATCCTGAATAGCACTTCTCTTTAATTACTTCTGATAATTTTAACTAAATATTTTACCTATTAAGTATCTGAATTTTTCTTCTTTTACGCATCGAACATATAAATTTATACCCATAATGCATATCATAAGTAAACACATTTTAAAAAAAAATATTTTTTTTTTTATGTCGAATATAAATTTAACCTAGAATAATTACATGGAAAACATACCTTTATGATTACAAGGTCATTTAAATATTACTTGAATATACAGCCTTTAACCTGTTGATATAAAAAAAAAAATACACATAATTTTACAAATTAGTAAAAAAAAATCATTACTTAACAAGTGCTTATTATCTCACTAGGAAAATGTTTTTCCGTTGGGCAATTTATCTAGATGAAGAACTTGATCCGTTCGTAGTTCACGAAGCAAATTTAAAATAAGAAACACATTTTATTATTTCATTTATATAAAAGTTGCCTCCATTCTGGTGCAATTAATAAATTAGGCAAAGAAAACATAGCAGCGTTGGATGTTAACTTTTCCTTGAATTAACTGCTATAATTTTGGGATCCAAGAAAACAATACATATTTTAACATGACGAATATTTGACGATAAACGATCACATATACAATTCTTTTCTTTTTACTATTGGCGATACGTATCATTTTTAGCTAGCTGGCTTATGAATAAAATAGTGCGCGAATTTTCCAAAATACTTTTATTATAAGGGCTGCAGCTAACTTACGTGGATATAAAGTTTTAACGAATCCAATTTATGTATAATATAACATATTATATTATGGTGATAATTAAATCACTAATGTTTGTAGTTTTTATTCCTACTCTAGGAATTGTAATTTTTCTTTAATAAGGAATTCTTCGTAAATGCACACATACAAATTTTCTGATATTTGCCTTGAGAAAATTTATATTTTCTTTTTAAAAAATATACAGGTGCATAAGTAAATATCCTTGATCATTAATATTATTTTTAGATAATTTTCAGTGAATAAAACATATTTTAACGTGGGGAACTTACATTATTTTCAAACGCAGACAATTTCTTTTTGAAAGAGCGCGAAATGTTTCTCGTTAACTTTCTTTGGCTTTTATAATATTTATTTTAATTATAATTTTTCTTTTATACCATGAAAAGATTATTAAATAAGGTAAAGTTAACAAATAATTGTTTATTTCCTGGAAATTACTTATATTGCTTAATTTAAATATAATGACACTTTCCGTGATTACTGTAGTCAATACGGTCATTTTGAACTTTAGCATAAGATAGTATATTTTTGCGTATAAAAAGCTTTAAAATATGTAGATGGCCACAGAAAACAGAATATCTTATCAAATAGGATTAGCAACGCATGATATTATTAAAATTTACTGGATTTATATTTATTTCTGCAATAAAAATAATAAAAAATTTGTTACCGAATTTCAGTACTGCTTCCTCCTTGTAAAACTATAGTCAGACTAAACTTTCTTCAAATTTTGGCGGTCTTCTTTTAGCGACCTCTTACAGAAAAATAATCATTTAATTATAACATAAACAAAAGAAAAGGAAAAAAAAACTTATTACAGTTATATATTTCCGTATGATTTAAATGGATTACAGAGTAATTTGACAAATAATGAAAAATAATAATTATATTTAATTAATAATGTTTATTAGTGATGTATAATTCTGTATACATTACTATCTAAAATAATTTAAAAATTACCAGAAGTTATTGTGTTTTATGATAAGATACTCATCTACTCTCCCTCTACCCATCCAAAATCAATTACTGTTTATGATAGGTGATTTTATACTATATTAAATTGCTCTTATTGTTAACATTTTCATTAAATTATTCATGCTCTTCTTCAACATGACATTGGATTACCAATTTTTTTTTAGTTATTTGCTTATAAACACGTTAAAGTGAGTAAATAGCATACTTTATTAATCACTTAATATTATTATTATTTTATTTTTTTATTTTCTAAAAAAAAATAGCATTGTTTTTTTCTGTGGAAACAATGCCAAATAAACCAAGTGTCTATAACACTAGGTTACAATATATATATATTGTGCCCTTTTGTATGGGTCACCATTTAATTTTGTGCTAATCTATTAAAAATTTTAAATTTAAGATATATTTGAATATGTGATGTTGATTTTGCTTATGGTAATATTTCAAAAGATTTAATGAAAGCAATCTATGAGTATTTGATATGTAAAATTGTGCTGATATTGAGAGAGACATTTTAAAATGATGATGATTATAATATATAGTTGGAAAAATGGCTATAATCAATACTGCATGAATATATTTAATAAATAGGTATTTAAAGCTAAAAGTGTTTAAAAGACAAGTTAAAATTAAATGCATATGTTTATTGTTGATAAAATAATATTATAAGAGAATATAAATATTTTAATTATTGTAAGTACTTAAATAGAAGATTGATATTTGATTTTAATAATATCGAATAATTATTTTAAAATCTATTATAATATCTTATTTATTTAAAAAATATTTATTTTAAAAAATGCAATTGTTAGTTTATTTTTAGACGATGATAAGCGTTTCTTGTGTTATAAAGAACAGATGTTATACACACACATGCTTGGAAGTTATCTAATAAAGTTGCAAAACTATTTTAAAAAATCATGTTATAAATTTATAAATAATACGTGAGTTATCACGAGATAAAATAAAGATAAATCAATGTAGAATATTAAATCTGATTTTAAAATATTGTTTTAAAAATATGACGTATAAAAAATATTTAGTTTATTTAAAAATAATCTTATAAAAGTTAAAATTAAAATCAAGTGAAATAATATATTTTTTAAAAGTGTTTAATGGATTTAAATAAACGATAAGAATTATTTTAAAAATGTAATAATGTAATAAATATTAAATATTAAATAAGTCATTATTTATTTTTAATTTTGTGTTGTTGGTAAATATGTAAATAAGCCAGCAAATTGATTGTTTAAATGTACCAATCAAATGGGAAGTTTCTTCCGGTATAAAAGCTCAGTTCAATTGTTAGGAGAGGACTTCGTGATTGAATTATCAAGTTAATTGTGCTATTTAAAAATAGCTAAGTAAATTTATAGACGCTCTAAAATCATTTTTTAAAAATTACAAGAGTGTCGTTATAAATAATCTCTGAAAGTTTTAAATAATAGACATGCAGTGTTAACTTAATTTTTTTCCCTATTGATCTTCTCTAAATTGAAGCTCAATTTGCAAGCAAATAGTCATGGGAACATCATATATAATGAAAATATATCGGAAACTTTACCCTAGTAATATGACAAACGCTGGATTAGTTCGGAAAATTACGAGATGGAGAAAAGTAGTATTTTGGACAGTATATAATTTTAAAAGCTAATTAATAGTGATTATTAGAAAATAGATTTTTTAGAGAATAAAATACTTCTTATGAAGAAAGTATTTTTGCAAGCTATAAATTTAAAAATATATCTTAAGTAAAGATATTAAAAATAAAAGTAGTTTTATAAATACTTGCCTTGTTAAGTCTTTATGTTTAAAAGACTGAATGTTGATAATTATAAAAGCAAGTCGATTGAAATATAATTAGCTAAAAATCTTAATATAATGGGATTATTATATTGAAATAATTTAAACGCTGGCCGTTTTATAAATAAAGAAGTTTATTCTTACCTGGATGTTTTTTGTTTAGAAATGCGCAAGAAATATGTGGACGTCCCAGTTAATTTAAAATAATTAAATGATAGTTTTTCATAAAACTAAAGACTAAGCTAAAATAATAACTTTTGAATAATATTTTAAAAATAACTAAATCAGGATCCTATAAACTATTTTAATTTTATTTTATTTTCTTGTGGGGAACTTATTTTTCAAAAAAAGAACATTTTCGTTTTTCATAAACTTTTAAAAAACACGTGTTGGACCGGAAACAGGAAATGGTGTTCTAGTGAATATGTGCCTACGATTAAAGAACTTTATGGTGAAAAGGAAACATCGCTGGATTTATGTAATATGAATTTTGTTTTATTTATCTAATATAAAAGTTAAATATTATTAATTTATTAAAAATAAGATAGGTACATTTCTTAAAATAATAACTAAAGTAATATAATATAATTAATTGCATAAATTTATTTTATAATTAATATAACACGGAATATATATTAAAGAATGATTGTGAGAATAAATGTGAATTATTTTATGAAGCTGTAATTCCGAAGAGAATTGGAAGATGGACTGTACATTAAATCATTATTGATGGTAAAAATTGTATAATAATAATAATTTTGATGTATTTAATATGTTTTCTTTAGATCAACCAAATATTATGTTGTTTGAATGAATGTATGATTATTTTAAAAATACACACACATTATATTGGCAGTAACAGTTTTATTTAAATATGCATAATTTGAATTTATGATATAAATATGATACAACATTACATAAGAAGCTTAGAAATAATTATATGATTCTTTCGTAAATAAATTTTGATATTTTGTTTTATGTTATAGTATTAGAATTATATTTATTATTCATAAGTAATTATTGTATTGCAAGTTAGGAAGAGATTTCAAAGTCTATATTTTATTTTTATTTTATTGGATAAATTACGTTAAGTTTTATGGAGAAGTTTATATTTAGGTTGAAAGTTTACCAAGTATAGATAATGAAGCATAAATAATTTGGAATTAGTATTTTATTTAAAGTTGAAAGTTGTTTTCCGGAAATTTTAAATAAGTTTAGAGGATGTTTTATAAATAGAAATTTATTAAGAAGGAGTAGTATTACACATAAAGTAAAGTAATAATTTTACATAGAAAAGAATCATAGAATTTATCTAATATAATATTTTATGAATTTGAAATTGATGAATAATTTAAATATTATTATTTTAACAGTACATATATGTAATGCATATTTGATAAAACATGTAACATGAATTGCAATAAGTGAAATATAAAATTATAATCAATTATTTGTTATTACATTATAAGGATACATTAGTTTTATATTATGCTATTAGAATAATGCTAATAGTAGAGTGAACACATACTAGTACATGATGAAATAAGTAACAATAATGTTTAAGTGATGTAGCAATTTAATTAGTAAAGTTTAATTGTTTACATATGCTACATAAATATTATTTACATAAATTTTTCTGTATAATAGTTGAAGTTCACTGATATTTATTTAAAGTCTAAGTTTTGAAAATATACTTCAATGTTATTAGTACAGCATTTTAAAAAATGTATAATTACTTATTAGGAGTATGAGTTAATAACAGTGTAAACATATTGTATTATTATTTTCTTATTTTATTTTCTTTATTTTTTTTTTCATAATTTGAACTGTAAATATTGTAAATAAATTCTTAATCAAAGTTAATGTAAATAAATTTGTTTAATTTGTTTTAAAAGTGTGTCAAGTTCATTATTTTACACCACAGCATTTGACAGCAGATAGTTTGAACAAATATAATATTTGCACAATATGAATTTATTATTATTATTTAGAAATAAACACAATATTTTCCTGATTATCATTTATGAGAATTGATTGACATTATTACATCATATTACAATGGTCATAGAGTAATTATAATG
Source organism: Epiperipatus broadwayi (assembly GCA_028023455.1). Lineage (NCBI taxonomy): Eukaryota > Metazoa > Onychophora > Udeonychophora > Euonychophora > Peripatidae > Epiperipatus > Epiperipatus broadwayi. The sequence goes on along the minus strand of JAQFVV010006220.1, from coordinate 5,046,046 downwards.
CATAATATAAGAGTACAGTATTATTATTGCCACAGATTATTAAGTTGTAAGATTTTGATCTATTCTAAAATTAAGATACTATATGAAAATAAAGAGATATACATATGATTATTTATTTATTGAATACTTAATAATATAACAGAAATAGATAAGATTAAGTTATACCCTAAGATTAGTATTGAGTATTATTATTATTAGAATAAGTTAGGTGTACGTAAGTTTGATATAAAATCCTTTATCATACTTATTTACATGAGTTATCATTATTTTAAGATAATTAAAAGAACCTGAGATTATTAAATTATATTTTAAAATTAAAAGTTAAGATTTATCTATTTTATTATTATTAAAGACAATTTATTGTATTTAAAAGCCATAAGAATGCTGTAGAGGTAGTAGTAAGTTAATAGGTAGGTGACAGTATTCTTATGCCATTGAGACAATGTCTTGGAAGATATTGACTCAATGTGAATCTACTTATTGCTTTGTAACTTTACTTCACAGTCTCATGATTTTGATAAATACTTATTTAATTAGTACATATTATAGAACTATATTGATTTTGATAATTGATAATAAATTTAATTAAAATATGATAATATAAAAGTAATTAAAAATAGATATGCAAATTTTAATTAAGCATTACAATTTAATTGAGCTAGTTGTATTTCAAACTATATTATACATCGAGAAGTAAGGGTACAATATATATATATAATGCAAAATAATTTTTGAACAATTATTGATCATAGACTAATACAGACTGTTCCTAAACCAAAAAGATTATTTACATTTGATTTGATAATTCTTTATTTTTATGTGAAGAGTTAACTAAATTGTCTTTTCTTAGTGAAACTGTCATGCAAAAATAGATTCTTAACTTTATTCACATCTAAGTTTTGGATCTTTAAAACATTTTTAAAAATCATATAGGAATTGAACCATATTAAGGAGAAGCCATATTAATGTGATCAGAGGGAGTATGAATGTTCATACAGAGGCAATATGAGCAACAATAAAAAGTCATATAATGAAGTAAAACACTTTCATGATAATGAATATGGTAATAAAATAAATTGAATAATTTAATGCTTATGAAAAGTTTGAAAATTGGAACTCATCATTCTAGCACTGCACTAAACTATGCAGAAAAATATGATATTGAACTTAGACAAAAGACTCTATTGATTGTATATAAAAAAATATGTTGGAGAAAGATTGCAAGATAATCAATGCAAATATTCAACAATTTTTATTTTAGCATAAAAAATACATACAATTAACCTTAAAGAATTAAAAATCCATAAATATATTTAATATTGAAGTACATATATAGTATATATACTTTAAACTAGATATGTTTTGTAGATTTTTACAAAATAATGTTTTAATAATAATTTTAACTAAATCCAGAATGGTGTATATATATTCTAACAGGCATATTTTTTGAAATTGTCAAAACTAGCTGCAAGATATCATGTTAACTTAATTATAATGAACTGGAAATAAAAGAAAATTCTGAAATGTTAGCTTCCTGGTGTAATGACTACTTTTTCATTTTTGTAAATCAAAATTTAGTTATTTTAATTTAAGCTGTTTATTATTATGTTATATATTGCATTATTTATGAATAAATATTCAGTTTCAGATTTTTTTTTAATTCTATATTTTTGAGACAATTCATAGTTAGCATTAAGAAGCACATCATCAGTACAAATTATCTTGTAGTTGGCATTTATTAATATATGAATGTTTTCATTTATGTGAATAAACATTCAGTTTTCTAATGCTTAGCTGATATTTTATTTAATTTGCTTGTTATTTATTATTATTATTTATTTGCTTATGATTAATCATATTTTAATATTATCAGTAATAGTGCATCATTTCTTGGTATGCTTTTAATATAATTTATTTTAGCATCTTAATTTTAGAGCTATATATTTAGCTTTAATAAGCTTTTATATCATTAACATACATTATACATTATTCGTAATTATTAGTAAAAGCAAACTTTACATTTATTTGATAACTAGAAATTGATTAATAAAAAGAAATCATAAGATATTTATTATATTCTAATTGGTAAACAGTATATTAATACTTGTAACAGTAATCTTATGAATAAAGATATCTGAAAAATAGGTAAATGACCGACTGTATGAATCTCTTGTTAAACTAGTACTCTTCAATTGGTCTTTACCACAACTTCTCATATCTTTGCTTAGTATTTATCAATATTATTAAATTTCCATTTTATCACATAAATAAAGACCTCTGAAAAAAAGTAAATAATCTACAAAGTGCATTTCATGCTTAATACTAGTAGTAGTCTTCAGTTGGCCCAACTTACAATTTTTTTCATATTTTTATTATCATTGCTTAGTATTTATCAATATTTACTTTAGATACATATATTAATGATTATTACTAATAATTTATTATGCTAAATTTGAACTTATCATTTTAAGAGCAGATTATAAACTTTAAGCTTACCTGGGATAAAAATGGCATTATAATATCCAACCCAATAAAGGGTTAGTAATAATCATTAATAACTTATTGATGAAGGTGATTAGTATCAAATGTGTGAGGTCAAGACTTTTAGTATTTGTAGATTAAATTGCAATAATTTGGCAATTGAACGCAATGTGACCTGGGCCAACTTAAAAATTCTGGTTCACCCAGAAATGCATCTTAGAAATCAATTGCCTTTTAAAAATATCTTTATTCATCTACTTCAAGAAAATGATAATGAATGGAGATTTAAAATATAACTAATATCTATCTATGTAGTTAAAGAAACGTGAAAAAAAAAAAGACTCCCATTCCCAAATCAATTTGTTTTAAACTGTACTGCCATTGTTATAATTAAATTAATTTAAATTTATAAAGTCACTTTATTACATTTATTTATAGATAATGTTGTATTTAAACAATTTCACTATTTACTAATGTATATTTTTAAAATTACAAATTATTATAATCTCTTAACACATGTATTTTAATTTTATATTAAAATTAAATATATCTATTAATTTTTATTAACGCATATATATGTGCACACACACACTCATTTGTATGATAACATAAGAATATGTATTTAATATAGAAAGATTCTAAGTCATACTTTTTACTTATTATGTATTGAATCAGCTTAAATATTAGTCTCTATTATTATATACATATATATTAATCTCTATTATTATTATTATCTACTTTATGTCAACATTCATTTATTATTTATCAAAAAAGGCAGGTCCTGCATAGCATTCCCTTCAAAACTTTCGGTCAATTGCTCCAGCTTTCAGACACTCTTAAGTAGTGTACTTCATTTGTATATATAATTGTTACAATTCTAAACTTTAAATACTAGAATAAAATGTTTAAGGGCATAATTGTCACCAATAATAATCGTATTCTCATTTAGTCATAGAAATTATTTGTCAATTGCTGTAAATCTGCTTTAACATTATATATAATAAAAAAAAAAAAGTTGAAAGTTATTAGCTCATTATCTTCAAAAAAATTATTCTATGAAATATTTATTTCTCTGATTTCACAATGATTTTTTTTTTTTTTTTTTTGGACAGCTGTGTTTAATTATGTGATCATTATTTTTTTGTACTTTTTTTCTTCCACTTAAATTAATATAAGTAAATAAAGAGAGTTATTATATATAATTTTAAAACCTGTCTAGTTATCATCTCTAAACTGAATTTTCCTTTTGACTTAGTATTGAAAAAAAAAACGCATTTTTTTTTTATAAATCTAAATTAGCGATATTAAAATGTCTATATTTTAATTACTTATTATTTTTTAGTTTTTAAATGCTGTAAGATCAGATTATTAATATTATTATTCAACTTATGGAATTCTAATACGTCAGTGAACGTGATATCTAAAAGCAGGCCATAACCTGAAGAAACTAAACTTTTCATAGATGTTTTAGCGTAGTGGCAGAATTGCAGACTTATGAGCTCAAGTTCTTGTATAGTGGCTCTACCTGTATCACATTCAATGTTTGAACTTCATATGAATTCCCAAGCAATAAATTATTATTATTATGATGATGATGATGTTTTAAAAAAGGAACTTTATTGCACTTAAAAGGTTTTCCATCGAGTACATTGTTTTCTCGTAATTTTACATCAATAACATTGTTTATTTCCATGGTAGTCATGTCGTTTAGATACATAATATTTGGGCATAAGATTGCCTAAGTCATGGGAGGACTACAATTTTGAAAGGGCAAGCGGTTATGGTTTGAGTATTAATTAATTATTTAAGTCTTAAGTTCAGATTCTTTGCACAATGATTTTATGACTTTAATATTTGATATATCCAGTTTAAAATTGTTCATTGATTAATCATCATATGTCTTGATACAGATCAGAAAAACCAAATAACATACTCACTGTTATTATGGTTTGTTAAATATATTGTTTGCATCTTTTGCTGCGTTTGTATTTGGGAGTTATGTGAGTTTATCATTGACTAACTGCAGCTATAGCATTAATGGGTGTGTTTAAGGCTTGAGTTGGTTTTGACAGTTGGTCCAGAGCATCTACATAGATTAGATCAAATTCTTCATCTGTTGTATCACTTTGCTGTTCTGTTTGTATAGAGATATCCAAATTGAGTTGCTCTGTTTTTACTTTCTTAGCATGCCTGCTTTTTTTTTTGTTGGCCATCCTGGATGTCTCTTTGCCTCTGATATTGTTTGCTATTGGGGGCCAACAAGGAGTGATTGTTTCCATTACATTGATAGTCATATTGTTTCTAATTCTTGGTATACATGCATATTGTTTCTAATTCTTGGTATACATGATGAATGAGGTTGATAAGTTGTGTTATTATTATTACTATGAATCTTTCTTTCCTATCATCTTTTTCACTAGTTTCTTCATAATTTTTTTTCTTTTTCCAGTGCTGGGTGATTAATTACTTCTTCTATGTTTTTGTTTATTGTTTGATTTCTGTTTATTCTTTTCCTTGATAGGTTCAGGAGCTCTATTTCTAGCAATATCATTGCTCATGTTGACTAGGAATTGTTGCTTTTCTGTGCTCTTTTGATTCCTGTTTGCTTCATCATCTGGTGTTTTCCATTGTTTGTGTCATGGTTTGTTCTTGTTGATACTAATCTGTGCTATCTTGGTTCTTTATGTCTCAAGTTGTGTTGCAATTATTTGCCAGATGTCCACAGTTCCCACATGTAAAACATTGTGGCCTAATCCCCTTATATAAATTGTGAGTATTACTTCTTGGTCAATGATTTGAGTGGGAATAATCTCCTGAGTTACCATATTGTTCAACTTAATTTTGAATTGGAAACTATTGTTGTATACTAGGGTGGGAGTGTCATTTAGATATAAATGTTTTAAGTAAATTACTTTTCCAAATGATTCCATCACATTCTGAAAGTCCTGAGTGCTGTATTCAAAAGAGGTGTTTTTGATTATTCCGATAATATAATTCTGTAAATTTTCATCAGCGGTAATTAAGCATAATTTCTCAGGGTTTTAATTTGCATTTGAAATCTGGCTCTTTGAAAAACATTGAAAAACTGTATTGCTATATATCAGGAGTTGGGATTGTATCCCACATTGCATTTGCAGTTATTGCCTCATATAATAATTCCCTTGGAAATTTATATAGAGTAAGATTTTTATCTGTTGCTGCTAGCACAATTTTCTTTGATGAAAAAAAAATTTTTAAAGTATTGAAAAGCTTTATTGGGGTTTTAGGTTGTCATTATCTTCAAGGCTTAGTGCAATAATATCTCTTTGGTTGGCTCTTTGGAATCTGGCAGTCTTAGGTAAGTTCAGTTTATTTTCTGTGTTGTTTGATTGTGCATTATGTTTTGTAAGATTTACATAGGTTTTAGTGATATTGTTCTTGTCCAATTAATTGTTGATCATTTTGCTGCCATTTGGTTCTCCATTTTTTTGTACAGCTGCCATGTTTTAATTTTGATATCACGATTAATTTTGCTTGTAATTTTCAGCTTGTTATTTTGATATATAAGAGACTTTTGTCATTTGAAACTTTTGTCTTTTTTCTGCTAGTTGTTTTGGAATAGAATTGCTTTTTTTTTTGGCTAGGTTTTTTCTTCTGAGTTCAGACCTTTGTGCATTGTATTCTTTCTATTATTGTTGTTGTTGTTACTGTTACTACTACTACTACTACTACTACTACTACTACTACTACTACTACTACTGCTGCTGCTGCTGCTGCTGCTGCTGCTGCTGCTGCTGCTGCTGCTGCTGCTGCTGCTGCTGCTGCTGCTGCTGCTGCTGCTGCTGCTGCTGCTGCTGCTGCTGCTGCTGCTGCTGCTGCTGCTGCTGCTGCTGCTGCTGCTGCTGCTATTGTTATTGTTGTTGTCTGTGCTGTTGCTGCTGCTGCTGTTATTGTAGTAGTAGTAAGTAGTAGTAATAGTAATGTAGTGGTAGTAATATAAGGTTACATTAATAACTATTTTACCACATACAGGTAAATTGAAGTTAATATAAACAAATTGAAATTTGCAATATGGGAAAAGGAAAGAAAAGGAAAAACAAAAGATATGCATATAGTTTACAAATTTGAGTTTACATTTTTCTATGATTTATACACATCCAGTGTTTTATACATTCCTAAGGCTTTTAATTTTCTTGTTTATTAGTTTCTTTTCATGTTAAAAATTTGGGCATTATTGCATTATGGACAAAGTAGCTATGTACATCTCTTGGGATACAATTTTTTTCATCCCTTAAGTGGAATAGTTCCTTTTCGGAATGTATTAGGATCTCTTCTTGGATTATTATTATACATCCCAGGAGCATTTTATACACCATAGTGAAAATATTGTAAAAGTACTCCTAAGCATTTATACTATGCAACATCATCAATTTACTTAAAGCTATCCAGAGCAGGAAAAGTTAAAATAGATATCAACAAACTACTATATCTTTTGCCCAATTACAATGTTTTTATCATATTTGAATTGATGGTTGATCATTCATATTTTTTTCTGAATAATTTTAATGTTTGTCTCATGATCTTGCTTTTTTTTAATGCAAACAATTTACATCTAGTTATTCAAATTGTACTTTTATAAATTATTTATTAATTTATCAGCCAAAAATTTTAAAAAATGAACTTTTGTGAGTTTTGGTTATATTTACTATCTACATCATAATGTTCAGATTTTTACTTAGTTTTTTACAGAATACAGTTGATGATATATTTTTTTATTTTTAGTTGCATGAAAGGAGTAGATGCTCTAGCAGCTCTTGGTGCCACAGGAACGGTTGATATGGAAAAACTTGCCAACTGGATTAAAGACTCTCATCTTGATCCTAATGATCCTAGTAATGCTGATCTGATTCACATGATTAAGGTAGTCAATATGTTGTAATAACAACATCCCCTCCCTCTACACACACACACACATCTTAAAAAAGTATAAAAAAGACCAAATAAAAACTATTATTATTTGACTGGTAAAATATGATTAATAAATGATTGTAATTTTCATTGGCTATGGGAAAACAAATTTGTTATATATGACATAGGTGTGCATACAATAATTAATATATAAAATTACACATCAATATTAAAATATTTTACACTAAATTAATATTGTTAGATAGTACTTAGAATAAATAATATAAAAAAGTAATATGTTTATTCTGGATTATTAATAATTATAGAAATATTATTTTTTATATTTTTATTTGTGTAAATGAATGAACTTAAAAGAATGCTAGACAGAATATGGGAAAGTCAATAAAAAGTTTCTTGAAATGATTGTCTGATTGGTAAACGAGCATGATTTTTGAATAAGATTAAAAGAAGCAGACATTGAACTCAATGACATGTAGCTTCACATCTCCTGGTTTAAAAAACTTAACTGTAAAATAATTAAATATTTGAATAATTTAGAAATCAAAAGCATGGATTTCTAAGATAATAAGATTGAGGAAGTGATTACACCTCATTTGCTACTATATTATTCCAAAAAATCAGATGGAAAGAATACCATGGAAATCATTGCACGGAGTAAGTGAATTGTACAAAACAAATCTGTCTTCAAAATTAGTGGATATCTTATAATTTATAACATTTGTCAATTAACTAAGAAGTAAAAAGAATATAAAAAAATTATTGGATATTTAAAGCTAATGGTTAATAATAATAATTCCACTTATTTATTATGTTGCCAGCTTCAATGCGGTTTACTCAGGAGGTCCAAAGAAACAAGCAAAGACAATTGATAGTTCTGATTCAATATCAAATCATTCAGGTTAAATAAATAAAAAAAATGGTAATATTATTTTATGTTTACTTGATAAAAAAATCTAATTTCTCAAAGCATTCTATATAAAAGTATAATAGTAATAATTATTTTATTTAACAAACATTAATTTGAAAAAATGTATATTAATTATTGTAATTGATTAATAGATTTACTAGTGCAGTTTCAAACTGTAATTTTAAACATAACCCTTTATACATGCACTGTACTGTTATATTTAAATATATGTTGTTTTTGTTGAATGTGAAAGTGTTCAATCCAAGGCACATGATTCATGCACTCATTCCGAGATACTTAAGATTGACCTATATAATTGAATTTAGGTACAAAGATAAGATGCCACTCTTATCTCTTTAAAGTTTCTATCTTGTGTCTTGTATAGGTTCCTTACATTAAAAAAAAAACAATGTTCATTTAATATAAAAGTACAGCACATGTATAAAGAATTGATTACCTTCTGTGTATAATTAATTTTTGATATATTCATATTGAACCTATTATAAAGTTAAGGTGAACATATATTATTTTAGTTAAATATTTATTCATATTCATATGAAAGACATATAAAATATTTAATAAATAACTATGATTATAGGTATTAACTTTTGCTTTATGTTAAACATGTTTAACTTGAAGCAGACATATATATATATATATATATATGTCTGCTTCAAGTTTGATGATATATATATATATATATATATATATATATATATATCATCAACCATTATCCATCCTGCAGGATGAAGGTCTCTCCAAGTTTAATCCATCTTCTCCGATCTTTAGCTTCTCTTCTCCACAACACCCCTGCACATTTTCTTATTTCATCCATCCATCTCACATGTGGTCTCTTTCTGGGCCTTTTACAATCTCTTGGAATCCAGTTTAAATTTCAATTGTCCATCTATTATCATCTCTTCTAACAATATGTCCAGCCCAACTCCATTTCAATCTTTTAATTTTTTTCAATAAAGTCAGTAACACCTGTTTGTTGTCTTATCCATACATTGCATTTTTGATCTCTTCTTGTTACTCCCAACATACATCTCTCCATACTCCTTTGAGTGGTCTGAAGTCTCTGCATTGCTCTTCTATTAAGTGTCCAAGTCTCAGATCCATAAGTCAGAACTGATAAAACACATTTGTTAAAAACCATCCTTTTCAGACACATAGGCATATTTCCTTTTAGTATCAAGTTATTTCTACCAAAAGCACTCCAACCAAGTTTAATTCTATGATTAATTTCCTCCATTATGTTTCCATCTGTATTAATAATCTGACCAAGGTATTTGTAACTGTTAACTTCTACTAATTCTTCATAATCAATCTTTATTTTCATATTTTGAGCAAATCAATTAAACATTACTTTAGTCTTTTTAACATTTATCTTTAGTCCTACTTTTATAATTTCATTTGCTAACTCCTGCAATATTTCCTGCAGCTCTGAAGCATTATTTGCAAAAACAACTATGTCATCTGTGAAATCTAAATGACTTAAATACTCTCCATTTACTTTCACTCCTTTAATTTCCCATTTTAATCCACAAAATACTTTTTGCAGCACTGCTGTAAAAAGTTTTGGAGATATGGAGTCGCCTTGTCTTACACCTTTCTCAATGTTGATTTTTCCAGTATCATTATGTAATCTAATTGTTGCTGTTGCATTTTTATAAATATTCTTTAAAATATGACAATATCCTGGATCTATACCTTGATGATGCAATGCTTTAATCACTGAAGAAATGTGTATAGAATCGAATGCCTTTTCATAATCTACAAATCCAAAACATAATGACAACTCATATTCATTTGTCCTTTCTATGACTTCTCTCAATACCTGGATATGATCTATTGTACTAAAACCACTTTTAAATCCAGCTTGTTCTTTTGGTTGATGGAAATCCAAAGTTCTCTGTAGACAAGTTGTAATTATCTTGGTAAAAAATTTATATAAAACTGATAAAAGGCTGATAGGTCTGTAATTTCTAATATCTTCTTTATCACCTTTTTTAAATATTAATATTATTACTGCATTCTTCCAATCTTCTGGTACATCTTTATCATTTAGACATTTGGTATATAACTTTGCTAAAATTGTTTCTATTTTTTCACCTGCTTCTTTTAATATATCAATTATAATTCCATCATTTCCTGGAACCTTTCCTTTCTTTATACATTTAATTGCATGTCTCACTTCTTCATTTAAAATTCTGGGCAATTCGGAAGATGTAATAGATATAGGAGGTACTTGTTCTTTATTACTATATAATTCTTGATAAAAATCTTCTACCAATTTCATGATGTCATCTCTCTTTTTAGTAATAATTCCATCTTTTTTTCTTATTGCAGATATAAATTTCCTACCTATACCAAAATGTTGTTTAACATTCTTGAGACTTTTACTTTCTTCTACAGCTTTCCTTGCTATTTCACAGTTATACTTTCTTATATCATTTTCAACTCTTTTCCGTACCATTTTTACAAAATTCGAGATATTCAATTCTTTTTAATACATCATTTTTGTATATTTTCATATTCTTTCTTTTCTTCATAAATTCTCTAGTCTCAGTAGAAATTTTATTAGTCAATTGCTGCTTTTTTCTACCAGCTATCTTTGTTGCAGTTTTTAAAAGTGTATCAGTTATTTTCATATTAATTTCATTCAAATCTAAATCATGTTCAAAATCTCCTAACACTTGAAACCTATTTGTAGGTTCTAATTTAAATTCATTAGAATGTTTCTGAAGATTAGGAATATCAACTGTAAATATTGTTTTTCTTAATAATTTTTGTCTCTCTAGTTTTACATTAACACGTACTTATAACTTACACCTTACTAATCGATGATCACTTCCTGTGTTAAATTTATTAAGAACATTACAATCTTGAAATATGTATTTTCTGTTAATCAAAATATAATCCAATTCTGCTGTACCTTCATTTGGATGTGTGTGTATATATATATATATATTGTGTCTAAATGGTTTTACACTTAACTCCCATTGCTTAATCTCAGAATAACAAACTCCCATGTTCACTTGATTTTAAAAAAAAATAGTTAACTAATAAGTAAAACATAAAATGAACAATAATTCTGTTGCATATAAGCCTTTCAGTACAGTTTGTATGTAAAATAGTCTCGTTTCTCATAATTGTCATAAGCATAACAGCTTATATTGCTTTTAGTAATATTATTTATTAATAAAACAATAAGGTTATATCAATATATGTGCCAGAAAATAAAATTTTAAATAGTGTAGTAAATTAGTTATAAAAAAAAAAGAGAATAGAAACTCTAATATTAATGTATAAGATTAGCGTTTGCAAATTTTAAAGTAGTAAGAGAATAAGGGTTAAAATATGAGTTTATTATAAGTCAGCTTTAAAGTCTGTAATTTTAATATTAAACATCTTTAAATGTTTTATTAGGTCATTGTTATAAATTACAATTAGTTATTTAAAAGCAAATATAAATAAGTTAAGTTAAAGTTTGGAACATTATTTCCTTCACTCCTGTATGTGTTTGCATGCATGTGTGAATGGAAAAGGTTTTATAATAAATTAAGTATTTTTAAAGGTTGAATTATACAAACTCATAAAAATAAAGAATAAATAAATAGTTTTAATATTAGTTAAAAGGTCATTTTAATGGGTAAACTATTTGTTAATTTAGATATTTTAAGGTAGTTCAATCATTAGTAAAAATAAATGTGATTATTTTTTATACAGTATTTTTTTTATAAGAAAACTTTGTTAATTTTTCTTCCAAGTTAAGTTTACTAGATCACGTGTCTTCTTTGGGGGGGGGGGGATATCTAAATTAAGAGGATGTCATTGATTGATTGACAGTTTTAAAAAAAATACTATAAAAGAGAAGTTTGGTTGTTTTAATTGGTTCATTCTTTCTTGATTTTGGTTCAGTCTCTCTTGATAATCCTGGCACAATATAAGTTTTAAGTTCTTTTATAACTTTTATTATTTTTTTCCCTAAAAATATTTAATGTAAAATTAATTATTAACCACTCTACCAAGTTACTGGTAGTATCCCATTCTTCTGATACTTAAATTGCAATTAAGCTTTCTTAATTATAATAATAATAAAAAAATGCCGCAGAAAAGTTTCATTCTTAGTATAAGTCAATTGAATAAGATTAACTTCAGAATAAGTTTAAAAGAAAAGCAATTGTTACATTCATTTATGAATATTATTGAAATTATGCAAACAGTTTTCCAGTTCTTGTTTTTGCTTAGCTATATCATGAACATAAAAAGTTTTAAAAGAAGATTAAAATATGTAAGACTACGAGCTGTATATTTTAAAGTTTAAAAATGTGTATATTAATTCATCTGTTCATTAATTATTATTATGGAATTTTCGTTATTATATTAACTTGCCTGCCTAATAATTAATGTTACTGGATATTGGAACTGTTTAAAAAAATAACTCTTAAAAATATTTAAATAATTAATCTGCTTTAGAATAGTTCTTCGTGTATGAAAGAAACACATATTAAAAAAAAGAAAATGATTTTAAATGTTTTGCTATGCTGAAACTCTTCAATTCAAACTTTTAAGAAAAAAAAATCAGTTGCTATTCAAAGAAATATAAAATATTAATTTATCAACCTATAATATGGAGTTAGTAGAAAAATTTCTAAAGACATTCTGATATGCTGGAGTGATTTCTATTAACAAATGCTTTATAAATTATATTATGCAAATGTATTAATAACCTGGAAACATCTCATTATTTTTCACCAATAAGTTCCAAAATGCTTAAAATGTATTCTTTAAAAGAATTAAAGTGGGGCTACAGTATTAATTAAATAAACCTGCCGGATCCGGAATTGTCTATCAGTTGAATTATTATATTACAACGTTGTCATTTCCCCGTTGCGACTCATTATTATTTATTTTCATTTATCTTATCGCTTATATTTAGATGTGCTTATATTTTAGAACTATACTACATAAGAACTGTTGTATATGTTTTGTTTTGGAAATTCTTTTTGCCATGTATGAAATAATAGCTTTGACTGGAAGTTTCGCTATAAGAATTGGTATTATACGCGCTTAACAGATGGCTCAGCGCGAAGCTCACTTATGAACTAAAAAAAAATGGGGGGGGGGGTAAAAATATTTGATGTAATGTTTGCCGTAAAATGTTGTTACATTTAATGTAATACTATTCATTATCACAAGTCTGCTAAGTATTTAATTTATGGAATTTTAAATTTAATGGGTTTATCATAGCATGCAGATACTCTGCACTTTAACAGGTAATATTTATTATATGTTTGGTATGTGCTTAATAAGCTAAATTATACTGTTATTTATTTTGAGTCAGTTGACATTTTATCTCTCACTATAATTGTTTTAAATGTCTGGTAGTTTACTCAGTTATATGCTAAACAGCCCAAGTAATTAATTGTCAGAAGTTTTTCATTTAATTTTGCATAAATGCAATAGTAATTATAACCGCTTTTGTTTTTATGCATTGAGAAGTATTATTCTCATGCCTTATTCACATTATTATTCATGTCCACTTGTTACAATAATTATGATATTTGATACATGTGTGCATTGTGTAATTTTGTGCCAAAAAGTTCATATGCTATTAATTTTCGTTATTAATAATTTTTTGAAGTCTTTTGAAATAAAAATTTCATTTGATGGTTCAGACATTGCTTATTGCTAGTATGATTAAAATTTTGAATATGACTAGTTAGTTATAGTGATGTTTGTATCTTGTCTTGTTAGTTATAGTATTGTTTATATTTATTATTGTGCTTGATGGAATAGACAAAGTCCTCCATCCTTATTATAATGCTTTTCCTTGAAATGATAGTGCTTATTTCCAGTGATTATTATCACATCTTTATAAGGTACCTAGATCCCTGGAGAGGATCCTATATTTCTTGGTGTGTCTTTCCATGTTTTCCTGATTCACTGTAACAAAAGTCCAGGCATCCTTTTTTGCCTCAGAAATAGGTGTTTGGAAGCCACCACTCTTATGATGTATTTATTGATTTATGTTAGTTTGCTCTGTGGAGCTTATGTTTGGCCTATAACTCATGATGTATTTAAAGCTAGTTTTCCACCATAGTAGGTGAGGTTGTGTTGTGTTTTATATGTGATGACAAAATAAGTTAGTTTGAAGGATTTGGTTTCTTCAGGTTGCACACAGTTATTTTGGTGCTTAAAAGTGTAACAATATCTGTATTGTGCTATTACGATACTGTAATCAGTCACAAGCCAACCATCAATAATTAGTAATTTTAAATATTTAATTTACAAGCATATGGCCAATAAGTGCAACCCACACATGCTGTGTAGATGCTGTAATCATCCAGAACTTCTCCAATAGATGTGTAAGTCTTTTATTTTTAACACTTTGTGTAATTTATATTATGTGGACAGTAAATTTTAAATTTTTAAGTATGCAAGAGACTTCTGATGAGTGGCCATACATTTCATTTCATTCAGTCATTTAGATATTTATTAGTTCAAAAGTCTAAACAATAGAGAGTATTTACTTGTAATTTGAGATTTATTTTAAATATACCAGCTATTGCTTAAATTTACTTAGCTGATAATTTCAGGTATTAACAGATCAGTCCATCATTTATGGTTACCAATTTTGATAATGTTTTATTTAGAATAAATAAATCAAAAGAAATTATATGTTATTAAGCTAATGATTAATCCCATATAAAACATATAAATTTATAATGCCCAAAATTGTTTAAGGGTTTGTTTATATTGGAGATGTAGAAGAATTAGCTAGTGTTAACTCTCCATTTAACTAAACTGTTATGTAGGATGATTTATGTAAAATCATATATTTATGTTAAGAAGCATTAGCATTTATTTGTAAGATCCCAAAGAATTTTAAACACTGTTAGTCAAATGACTATATTGTTAACAGCGCTATCTTGGCAATGTTTCCACGTGTGTAAATTTCTTTTTAAATTTTATTATATTGTAAATAAATTTATTAAGTATTTATAATAATTAAAAAAGCAAGTCATATATAACGTGGTGTTACTTTTAATAAGCTTGTAGTTACAAAAATGCACACAGAGAGTGTACCAATAGCTCAAAGAAGCTTTTAATTAATAAGTGCAGTATGAGAAAATATTTAAAATCTCTACCCAGAACACTCTCATCTCCAGTCCAATTGTTTTCGAGCTTATAGCTCACATCAGTGGAGAGCTAGAACATTCGGACACTAGATCTAAAATATCAACTCAAAAAACCAGCACTTATTGTATATTTAAGAAGAAACTCTGAAATTTTTGGACATGAAAATGTCTTTAAATCCAGCTATCTAACTTAAATAGGTATATGGGTATGGGTATGAACTAAATTCAGATCTACCATATTCTAATAGCCTCAGCATAGCCAAAGCCATGAAGGTAAAATTATAATGATTAAAAAAGCAAGTCATATATAACGTGACTTTTAATTAATAAGTGCAGTATGAGAAAATATTTAAAATCTCTACCCAGAACACTCTCATCTCCAGACCAACTGGTTTTGAGCTTATGGCTCATGTCAGTGGAGAGCTAGAACATTCGGACACATATATTTAAGAAGAAACTCTGAAATTTTCGGACATGAAAATGTCTTTAAATCCAGCTATCTAACTTAAATAGCTATATGGGTATGGGACTGAACTAAATTCAGATCTACCATATTCTAATAGCCTCAGCATAGCCAAAGCTATGAAGGTAAAATTATAATAATTAAAAAAGCAAGTCATATATAACGTGATGTTACTTTTAATAAGCTTGTAGTTACAAAAATGCACACAGAGAGCATACCAATAGCTCAAACAAGCTTTTAATTAATAAGTGCAGTATGAGAAAATATTTACAATCTCTACCCAGAATACTCTCATCTCCAGACCAACTGGTTTCGAGCTTATGGCTCACATCAGTATTTATTTAAATAAATTTAGTTTCTGCTTTTTTTTTTTTTGTATGTTAGTGTCTTGAGATCACAGTGCTAATTATTTCATTTAATTAATATTATGTAAAATACTTTTATATTCACAGAGATGAAATAGAGTTATGCATATAGTTGTGATTTCTGGATGAAATCACTGAAACAGATAATTTCATATTTCCAGATACCAAAGTAATAGTTTGTTTAAGTAGTAATTTTAAACTATGTTATCTTCCAAATAGAAGATTGTCTTGATAAAGTGAAAATGGTTTGGCATTTCAGAAGATTATTCATGCTTTTTAGACTGCACACTATTGTATTACTTTAATGTCAAGGCCTAGTTTACATTTAGTTGCTTATGAAAGTTGTCTGTGGGAAGATGGAATGACATACAAAGCACCCTTGTCTTTCTTCCATCTCAAGTGATGTCCTGGGTAAAGGGCTGTAATTAATCTAGATTTTGAATATTATAATTATGTAATTAAATATTAATTGTCCTTTTCTATAATTTTGATAAATTTTTTTATCTTATAGTTGGATGCGATCACTTCAATTTAAATGTTTGCCTCCTATAGCCAGCCAGGATATCACTCACTTATTCATTCACTTAGACATTTGCCTAATAGACAACTTCATATTAGTTTATTTCACAAGAGTTACACTAGGAGTCCTGAGATCATTTACTCTTGTTGTTTTGTGCAGTGATTTATATAATTATCTCTATATCAACAACATCCAGTAGTACTAGTATAGAATAAGAATTTCTTATTTCTTACCTGTGCTAGAAGAAGAGCACATCTTGTGGGTATTTGTTTCATTTATTTTATTACAAATCATGCTATCAGAAGCAGTAGCAAGGATAGTATTTATTCCAAAATATGAGATAAGAAATTTTAATAGGATATTTTTTTATTTTACTCACAAACTTGTTATGCTCAGGGAATGTGATTTGATGGAAGGTTAAGTCTTATAAATATTTGAAAAATAGATTTTTTTCTTAATAACTTATTTTAAATTATTATTATACCCTGTTTATGTGACAGTATTATATGATTTTTCCTCCTTCTTGTTATAGATTTCTGTGTACTATCATCTTTGTAAATTTTATTGTAATCCCGCTGTGTCTAGATGATCTCTAATGTTATATTTTTTATTCTTCTTTTTCTCTCTCTCTCTTTTCTCTTTATTCTCTCTCTTCTTTTCTCTCTACTCCCTCTTTCCCCTCTCCTCTCTCTACTCTCTATCCCCATCTTTTCTCTCTTTCTCCTCCTCTCACTTACCCCCTCCATCTATTTATTTAGGTTACAATTGGCTCCCTCTCTTAATCTATCTTTCTCATTTTCACTTTTTTTTCTCTATTCTTGCTTTCTCTTTCTCTTCTTCTCGTAATATTTTTCTCTATTCTCTCTCTTACTCTTCCGCTTTTACTAATTTTATCTCAATCTTTTTCTTCTCCCTCTTTCTCTCTCTCTCTCTCCTGTCCTTTCTCTCTCTATCTCTCTCTTTTTTCCCTTTCTCTCTCTCCCTCTTTTTTCTTTTTTCCTCCTCCTCTCTACTCCCCATACATCTATTTATTTTGGTTACTATATATATATAATCTCTATCACATGTGGGAGAATTAAATATTGTTAATACTTGATGAGATGTACTTCTGCTCCATTTTCTGATATTAATATCCAAATCAAAAATAATTTAAATCATAAATGGTAAATAAATGTGTCTGATTATCACATTTATTATTGAATAATAATAAATTATAATAAAAGTGTTTTAAATAATATTGTTCTATATTATTACATAATTTTGTATTTTAACAAAAATGAATCATACTTTTTAAAGATGTAAAATTTATTATTGAAGTTAGTATATTGTTATTGTTTATTATTATTTATTTGACATTTTATTTATCATATTTATATTATATATTACATATAATAAAATTAGCATTGTTATCAATTGCCATGGTGACCTTGATCTCTTAATTTTTTTTTATGCCTCTACTTTATTTTGAAATTATTGCAAAATCTGTCAATGATGGAAGATCCATTGGGTTTGTTGCAACTACTTATTGTGGCACTTTTGTTTTAATATAATATAAAACTAAACATTTATGTCATGTTACATGCACATTGATTACATGTCTTGAAGTCATTGTAACTGGATAAGGAAGTGAGTAAAACATCTAACCTACATGGTGCTCATCATTATCAATTTATAAATTTTTGCAGGTTAGAATGCACAGATTCAATGCTGCAGCAGATGCATTGTAACATGCTTTTATTATTATTTATTTCATTACAATATATATTTATATATTAAAGTTAAATAGCTCTGTTAAGTGAAGACAATTCTAGTCAGGATCATCAATTGCTGACTAGTGTGTATCTGTGTCTCTTTCTAGTTATCCTCTAGCTAACGTTAGCTAGATACTCATTTTCCAATCAATATTGATAATTAGTTGGGTCATCTATGAGACATATGTCTGGAAAAAAAAAAATCCAAGCCTGTTGAAAAATTTTAGTTTGCTTAGATCAAATTTAAACTGAAATCATAAATATGTCACTAAAATGTGCTATCATTGCATCATAAGGTTTTTTTTTTCATGTGTCTAGCATCGGCCGGGAAGCGAACCCTCTAACCCAGGACAACTGCTTGTAAGGCAGCTGTGCTGATCTTTCGACCACCAACGCTTGACAAAATAAGGTTTTTGTCTACATATACATGTGTATAATGACTTCTTTAGTTTATTGTTAATTAGAGCTATATCTTCACTTTAGAAAAAACAAATAAAATATTGAGGAAATCAATGCTCACTAGATAGTGGAGTGCTATCCGATTCCTATGACTCAAAAATGGAGAATAAAAAGAATAAAAGATGTATTGAATCATGATGATTATTGTTTATAGATATATTAAAAAAGAAAAAGAGATTTATTTCAAGGTAAGGCTTTTAATTATGTTTGTGAAAGATATAAAGAAATGAGATTATTTTGAAAATTTGTGTTGTATATGAATCTTATGTAAAAACAACTGTTTACCGAAATGATGCAGTATCAGATCCTCTGTTTTGTTTAATGTTTACTTTTAGTTGAATTGCTAAGTGGTTTCTTCTTTAAAAATATGAGAATAAGAAGAAGGTTCACTATGTCAGATTACAGATAACAAATTTGTTGAATAAGAATGAGGAAGTTACCAAAAAGTTTGGGATTAAAAAAAAGGCATTTAAGTTTTGAGCAATGAATATAAATGAAGGTGGACAAAATATTATTGCTAAATAAGTTATTTAACTGGTTATTAAAATAATATCAAAGAATAATAAATTCTTAAGCAATGCAGGATTTTCAAAGGAATTGAAAATTATTTTAAATTAAAAAAGCTTTTTTTAAAAAAAAAAAAAAAAAGTAGTTTTATATGAATGATGAGTGGACACGTAGGATTTTGAGAAATAAATTTAGAAGGAAATGGAAAAGTTATATTGAAAGATAAGGTTAGCATTGTAGAAGTATTAAAAGGAATAAATGAAAACCTATTATTTATTATTATTTATTGAGGAAATTATGGAGTAGAAAAGGGATTGAACAAATACTTATAGGTAGAAACAAATATCTATTTTTCAGTTTAATTTCAACATCAGCATTAGGAGAGGAATGTAAATATTTTACTAACATCTGCTATTAATTGATTACTCAAGTTTATAATAGATGGCTCTAGAATAGAATAAAGTATTGATTCTAATGCAGAAGTAAAAAGAAATTATAAACACTGCAGTTAAAGCGTTTGCCTGAAGGTTTGTGATGATGGGCAGGTTAATTATATTTACATGTTGGATTATTTCCAATTGCATTCAAATATTAGTAATAACACACAGATTAATATATACACATTGTTTTAACTTTCATTATTCTCATCTCTTTGTCAGATATTGTTGACCTGATCAGTGGCAGTATTAGCATGGGAATTGAACCTGAACCCTTTAGATTCTTGAATATTGAATTTTAAGGTGATTCTCTAATCAACTAAGCCACCCTGCCTAAGGTAAGAGTGAATAGAAATTTCATATACTTATCTATGAGGTTCCTTCTGCTTTCTTCACTTTTTCCTAAGAGTAAAGTTAATTAGTGGGTTTCAGATATTATGTATAGTCACACTAGGTTAACTTATGGAATTATTTACCATTGTCATGTGAGCAGCTTCTTTGAATTTTCTTCTTTGTATCCTTTTTTCTCTATCCAATATTTTTGTATGTTCATTGCTACTTACACTACTTTAGATACATGTTTTCTCTTTTCTGATCATCAATGTATCCATATATATATATATCAGAAATAACAGACAAATTAAAAAAAATCTGCCATCAGTATAACATCATAGAACAGCTTTCAAGATCTATACCACACTATCGGGCATTCTAACATTCACAAAGCCTAAATATGATATGTTGAAAAGCAAAAACTACACTATGAAATACCATGTGAATGTGAAAAAATATATTTTATTAATCGCTAGAACACAAACTAATTATTAGAAAACAGATCTGTCTAAAACAGCAGGATAGAGAGGAAAAGGTACAAAGAACAAAATTCAAAGAAGCTGCTTACATCACAATAGCAAATAACCCTTAAGTCAACTTAGTGGGACTACACATAATGTTTGGAAACCACTAATTAACATGCCCTTAGGAAGAAATGGAGAAAACAGGAATCTCATGGATAAGTATATGAAATGTTTACTAACCTTTAGCAGTATGGCTATCAAAAGTCTAAAGGTACAGATTCAATTTCCATGCTAGTACTGTCACTGATCAGGCCAGCAATGCCTGAAGAAGAGAAGAGAATAATATCACTTATATACTAATTTTTGTGCTATTACTAGCAGTTGAATGTAATTGGAAATTTTAAATATTTTTTTCTACATATAGAATTTAATATTAGATGATGGAAATAGTCCAACATATAAATATTTCTTTTATTTACTAAAAGAATGTAATATTTTATTTTATAAGAAAAATGAACTTTGTAGTAAATTTTTCTTATCTTATGTATAAGATTATTTTTAATATTGTACAACAATGCTTAATCTCCAAAATGTTTTAATCTGATGTAATAAAAATAAATAAATAAATCTAAAGTTAAGCATTGACTAGATAAGTCATGTAATCGAATTAATTATTGTGGAATATACAATAATTTCTTAATTAAAAAACCTGGCTTCTCTAAAAATGTAAATCTAGAAAATTATAATATATGTGTGAGAACAATCAAATATAAATCTTATAAAAGCTCCCCAAAATTTATTGTGTCATTTGATTCTATTCTATTGTGTCATGCGATTCTTTTCTATGCTTCTTTCCATGCATTGATTCATTCATTCATGCTAATATACTGCTACACAAGCTATACCTGTGACCAGTAATTACAACTAGTTCATGGCAAACTGCTTTCTGTTTTATAAAAATTAACTACAAATCATTCCTAGTAGCCTTCTTCAAAATATAAGAGGCTAGGCAGTTTACCAAGATGGATTCTGCACTCTTAGTCTGACTTTCCTCTCTAACATGTCCTAAATTCTTAGAAAGCTGACTTGCTGAAATATCAACCTACATTGAAGACTCTCTTTCTCTCAACTAACTGATATCAAGAAACACCTACCAAACCGATAAAGTACTTACTTATCATTCAATGAATTCTCAGAAAGCAAAGTGACACAGTGATGGACTTTAATGTTAATAAGAACTTTATTTATAGTCCATAAGCCAGGTCTTATCCAATTTTTTATCAATATAAACTTGTATTCTGAATGTAAACTAATTACTATTAGATTTAACTATTAGAATTTTCTAATGTTAATAATTTATTAATAGTATAAGATTTATGTATGTGTGTTCTTCATGGAAGAGTTGTTTTTTTTTTTAGTTATGAAAGATTTTAGAGTTATTTAATCAATAGATCTTAAGTTACTTTTAAAATTTCATACTGTTGAATGACAAAATATTTTTAAGCTAAATTTCTGTTTTAAATTAAATCAGTTTCATAATTCCTTGCTATTTGTAATGACTCCAAGTCTAATAGCAAATGAAATTTTTCTTAAATAAAATAAGAAATCCATAAAGTAATATTTTTCTAGTAGATTTATACCTAACAAATGTTTTAGAATGTTCATTAGTTATATGTATACGATAAGTATTGAAGTATAAAAGTCATACTTGTGCAGGATATCATAGTCTATGTATAGACAAAACATGTATTGTTATGGGTGTATAAATTGATTATATTTATTTTTGATTCTCTTGTTTTTAACACCTTTCATCTTGGTTTTAACATCTTTGATAATCTCTTATTTTCAACACTTCTATGACCTAATTTTATTTTAATTCCATGAATTTTCAAAACGCCATATTTATTAAATTGCTTGAATTTTTCTTCTGTTTTTAAATGTCATATCTTAAAGTGGGCTTAATCTTTTTACCATATTTTTAATCTAATTGTTTAAAATCTATTTCTTTTAACATTAGTATACTTAATTAAGTTGTTTTGCAATACATTCCATACATTTTTTAAATCTTTGACAAGAGAAATTCTTTCAATATACTTCATACAATATATTAGTTCTCTAAAATTTAAATACCTTTAACAAACCAATTATATTATTTATTGTTGTTTTAAAATAAAACTTTTAATAATTTATTTTAACATTTAAATATTATTTTTATCATTACTGTTAATCATTTAATTTAAGAAAATATAGTACTTACGTACTAGTCCTGTGACTCTTCGGCTTTTTCCACCGATCTTAATTCGTCGCATTTCGACTTCTTCTGCTGATCTTAATTGTCATGTCATCAATGACGAATTAAGATCGGTGAAAGAAATCGAAGTACGACGAATTAAGATCAACGGAAAAAGTCGAGAGAAAGTGGTCATTTTTCTATCACAATTAAAAAAGAACCTGCCCCCGGAAAAAAAATGATCATTTACCTATTAAAAATCCCCCCCCCCCACAGAAGAAATTGAAGTGTGATGAATTAATATCAGCTCCGAAAGTGAAATAAAAAAGATTGGTATTATGTAAAATACTCCCTCCCCCCCCTTGTGAACATATTACAAAGTGATAATCCGCCATTCAATTTCAATAACTTTAATTCATAGGATAAAGTCATATTTTGTTATGATGAGTATGTTTTATCAGATGTTTAAAATAATTTATTTTAAGTCTGCAAAAGATAATGTTTAATTTTATAGTAATAAGATTTTACTTTAGTGAACAATTTATTTGTGCTATTATTTTTATAAAAGATATTATATTATTAACTGAAACAACATAAAAAATATATACTTATTGTGGCTTTTTATTTCTTCCCCTTTGGAGCAAAGAAATCACTTCTGTAATTTGGGGTAATAAAAAAATCAACTTGCATTTCAATTATTTAATAAATATTATGAAAAATTAAAACTTATTCACTTTATAAATGGAACTATAAAATATTCCTGCAAAAATAATAATTGATAGCTTTAAATGAAATTTAAAAAAGTATTCTCCTGAAAAATATTTATTACAAGTTGAAATATTTATGTTGGATTAATTTTGAAATCTACATTCAAATATTAAGTAATATTTACTGTAATTTAATAAATATGTATCATAAAACCGATGAAGTTTATTTTGTCAATGAATGACCATACATGTATCCTATTATGTATTAGCATAATTATCTGAAATTTTATTAAGGATATACAAGAAGTTCTTTCTATTACATAGTTCATATTCTAGAAATTTGATGTTATAATTACATTTTATTTTATAATGAATATGTTTGCTGATCACAAGGTTGATTTATTTTTAAAAATTGAATAATTAATTAATTTTTAGTTGGTAACCTTCCCTAATTATATTAAATCAGGGATTCAACCTAATCAGGGAAGAGGTTATAGGTTGAAGGGTTAATGATAAGTCTTGTCAACTAGTCACCTAACTACTACTATAACCTGATATGATTATTGACTTTCAATTGTTTTAGTGTAATTTTTGTTTATAGTAGTTATATTTTAAGACTTCAATTTTAAAATTTTAAAAGTATAATTTTATTTAAACTTTATTATTTCTTAGCTTAAGTATGTTAGGATAATTATAAGATATCTGGGACACAAATTTTCAAATTTTAACCCCAAGGAACAAAAATCTTTATTCCCAGCCAGCTTATTTACTTATTACAATGTTTGAAATATTGTCTGTTATTTTTTTTTACATTGGAGGATTTCAAAAGTTATTACTATAATGATGCAAGAGCTATTGTCAATTTCGAGGCACATTTAAATGTCTGTCTTATATTTACATTCGCAACAATATATTTAAAATTCTTAGCAGCAATAATGGCACTAAAAGTATTAGTAATTTTCTGATATTTTACTTAAAACACTTGTCTCATATTGAATATTATGCAGAATTTATTTACTTTTAGTAAAGAACTTTTAATTCATAGAATAAAGACTTATATTTTGTTATGATAAGTATGTTTTATCAGATATTTAAAAGAATTTATTTTAAGTCTGCAAAAGATAATATTTAATTTTATAGTAATAATATTTTTCTTCAGTGAACAATTTATTTGTGCTATCATTTTTATAAAAGACATTATATTGTTAAGTGAAACAACATAAAATATGTATACTTATTATGACTGTTTTTATTTCCTCCCCTTTGGAGTGAAGAAATCACTTCTCTAATTTGGGGTAATAAAATAATTAACTTACATTTCAGTTATTTAATAAATATTATGAAGAATTAAAACTTATTCACTTTATAAATGGAAATATAAAATATTCCTGTAAAAATATTAATATGGCTTTAAATGAACTTTGCCTGTAATAATATTTGAAAACCTATGAATTCTTTTCTCTCCCTAAACATTGGTATGGAGACTTATAATTATAAATGTAACATTTGGGATAAATATCTTTTTCCTGCTGAATATTTTTATAATTTTGGGTAAATGTAATTTAAAGAAGTATTTTCTTGCAAAATATTTATTTATTACAACAAGTTAAAATAATATTTATGTTGGATTAATTTTGAATTATGCATTTAAATATTAAGTAATATTTATTGTAACTTGATAAATATGTATCATAAAACCTATGTATGTTTATTTTGTTAGTGAATGACCATACATGTATTCTATTACACGCTAGCATAATTATCTGAAATTTTATTAAAGATATCCAAGAAGCACTTTCCATATTTCATAGTGTATATTCTAGAATTTGATATTATAATTGTATTGCATTTTATAATGAATATGTTTCCTGTTCACAAGTCTTTGATGCCAAACACTTCTATTTATGTTCCAGTTTAATG
Organism: Epiperipatus broadwayi; assembly: GCA_028023455.1. Taxonomy (NCBI): domain Eukaryota; kingdom Metazoa; phylum Onychophora; class Udeonychophora; order Euonychophora; family Peripatidae; genus Epiperipatus; species Epiperipatus broadwayi. The sequence continues at coordinate 5,020,446 of JAQFVV010006220.1, read as the reverse complement.
ATCAATGATTAAAGAATAAATAAGAAAGTAGGACCTTTCTTTATTTTATTGTTTCTTTTAAATGGTAAAATGTTGAATATTACTTGGATTTATGATTTTTGTATACCATGTTTTATTTTAGGTGCATATTATTTTATAGTTTTATATGCTAAATTGGAAATATTTTGAATTAAAGTTCTCAGAATAGCAATCTATTATATTTGCATATTTTGAAATAATGTGTGATCTCTTTGCATATGAATCATTTATTTATAAAAGTATATTTTGTATGTTGAATAAATAGATATATGTTTCTATTATTTATTTTATGCTTATTTATTGTCTAATTTTATTCAAGCCATATTTGGCATTAATTATTATCATCTTTCACAGCTATAGTATTTAGTTTAGAGATCGTAGCTTAATTCTCTCTACTTTAGGAATACTTATATATGCCAGTGTATGTAAAGATAGTAGTATTAGTCTCTTTCTTTATTTATTATCCTACTGATATGCACATATGCAAATTTTGGAGATAATAGCTTAGGCTCTATATTTTAAGGCAATCCTTATTTAATAGTTTGTCCCTGATATGCATTCTCATTATTTTCCCATGTAGTGACAAAGTCCTTGATTTTTTTTCTTATTAGCCTCAAAAGTATGTGCATTTTTATGAACTATGCCATCATACTTTTTACTTTGCCTCCATTATTTGTAGATGAACTTAGTTTGTTGTTAATGATTTGTAAAGCATGCATAATATTTTACCATATCTTTATGTGGCATTTAGATGTTTTTATCAGGTACATTAACTCTTATGGTATTCTTGGTTTACTTAGATGTGAATGATTTATTGTTGATGTGTAAGTTTTATATTTGACTTTACTAACTATGAGGACAAAATATGATAAATAATTATTTTCAAAATTTGTGAACTTATATGTTAGGTATAAATAGTCAATGTACATCTTTCTTATTACTCCTTCATTACTGGATTGGTAAGCTAATATTATTATTGAATAAGTTAAATATTCATAAAAGGAACACTACTTATATAAAGATTATTATTGTTGTTTGAATGCATTGATAAGTTCATTTTAATCCAGTGGATTATTTTGCTGAATTCAATTAAATTTACTATATTTTTTTTATAAAACATAATGTAAATTTTCATCATTCTGTCATAAATTTTGAGGAAGTAATGTTTGTAAAGATTTTTGGCTATGTGGATGCAGAATGTATTTACTATTTGTGTTTTTGTATTTGTTTTTTTTTTTTTGTAAATAATTATTTGTTTTTGTTATTTAAGAAATTTCTCATAGTCATTTGCTCACATCATTTTACTTATCAATTAGAAATCATTCCACATATTAACCAGAAATCTAAGTAATTATATAAGATATTGATAAATTATTTTAAGTGCATTTTCTAAAAGAGTGCATGAACATTGGAACTAATAAGAGTCACTTTATTGAATTATATTTGAATATTATAGTTACACTTAAGAAAATGGTATTTGCTTAATAAAGAATTATAATTAATTTATCATTTTGGATCACTCCAGTCTATTTTGTTCTGTTTATTTAAAGATCACTGTGCTTATATATTACAAACTATTTTTCATATTAAATCATAGGTTGTTTTCTATTCTCTCATGTCAGCCATTTTATGGTGTTGGTGCTAATCAAAAACACATACATATTACAATTCCGGCCTGGCCTGTGATTCTTTCTATATAAATATCAGGTTTTTTAGTTTTGTAATAGGAAATTAGAGGAACTAATAGTAAATAATATTATTATTTAAAAAACAAAAATTTAGAAATTCACATTAAATTTTAAAATGATACCCAAATAATTGACATTTTTTGGAAAGTAATTAATCATAAAATGGGTTGTTTTTGTTTGTGTGTATATCTATAAAAAGTTATGGTATTTTTTAATAGCAAATAATATGCAATTATACATTTTTCAATTTACACAAAATTTCTACATTCACACTAAATTTAAAAATGACCCGAGTAATTTGGTTTTTTTTTTTGACAGTAATTAATCAGAAAGTGGGTTCTTTTTGTTAGTGTGTATATATAAAAAGTACCGTTCTTTAAATACTACATTTAAAAATGATACCCAACCATTTTGCAATTTTTTTTTTTTTTTTTTTGGACAGTAATGAATCAGAAAGTGGATTGTTTTTGTTAGTGTGTAGATATCAAATGTAATATTATTTAAATACTAAATTTAAAAATGATACCCGAATAACTTTTTTTTGGTATTGACAGTAATTAATCAGAAATTGGGTTTTATTTTCTTTGTGTGTATATATATAAAAAGTTATGGTCTTTTTTGAATAGAAAATAATACGCAATTCTACATTATTCAATTTACACACAACATTTAAAAATTCACTCTAAATTTTCAAATGATACCCAACTAATTTGCTTTTTTTTTTGGACAGTAATTAATCAGAATGTGGGGTTTTTTTTGTTAGTGTGTATATATAAAAAGAACCAGCACTGAAATACTCAATTTACAAATGATACCCGACTAATTTGCTTTTTTTTTGACAGTAAGGAATCAGAAAGTGTGTTCTTTTTGTTAGTGTGTGTATATAAAAAGGTACCATTATTTAAATACTAAATTTAAAAATGATACCCGACTAGTTTGCATTTTTTTGGACAGTAACTAATTAGAAAGTGGGTTCTTTTTGTTATTGTGTGTATATATATATATATTGTGCCCTTGTCTGTAGGTCATAATAAGGTAGAAAGGTCAATTATTAAAAAAATTTAAATTTTAAGTTATATTTGTATGATATATAAATAATAATAGGATAATTAAATTTTATAGTACAATTTTAAGCTGAAAATACCTGGTATATAAAAATGTAATAGATTATTTTAAAAGAAAACAGTTAAATAAAGCTTGATTATATTCTTGCTTATGGTTGTAAAAGCTGACCATATAAAATAATACAGCTATAAATATTTTAAAAGTATATTAATAATTTGAATATAATATTTTAAAACTAATAAATTAAATAAACGCTATATGTAGTGTTATAAATATATTTAATAGACAAAATTAATAGAGTATATTTTATTAATAAACTGTGGAATGGTGAGAGTTATATTTAGTTCAACATTTTTAAATTATTTTCCAAATTTTTATAAAATATATTAGTTTTGGTAATTTAGACCGAGACGTAAATAAAAAATCATTTGATAAAGTTAGTAAACACGTGACTGTATATTATATACCTTCACACACACGCTTGTTAAAATAATAATAAAAGTTTGTGAATTTAAAACTAAATATAATTGCCATCGATCATTAAAGTAAAAGTTTAAATGTTAAATATTATTTTAATAATTATTTTAAAGTTTAAATAATTTTTGTAAAAGTATAATTGAATTTAAAAATACTAGTCTAAATAATATTTGAGACATTACGTCATCAATTCTTTATTTTAAACGTCTATTCTGTTATAAAACTAAAATGGATAAATTTGTTCACGCTAAAATAAAGTTATTAACCAATCAACGGAGGTAAATTAGCAGACAAAAATATAGGAATTATACAGAGCGGGGAGAAGGAATGTGTAAGTGAAAGAGAAAGTAACACATTTTTGTAGCTGATAACACCGTAGCTGGAAAAGTGATATAAATTTAAAATTTTGTATTTATTTTAAAAAAAGTTCTTCTGTAACATATAATATATTTTGACTGTATCGATATGAATTGCTAATTTTAAAAGTTATCTTACCAGGGAATTTATTCGAATTTAACCAAAAACCTACAGTAGAGATGGAAGTACAAGGGAAAATACCTAAATTTATTACTGAAGGAAAAATATTGAGAGAGTACCTTAATACAACTTTATTTATGCTCAACCAGAAACTGATTGTTATAACTCAAAGAAAAATAATTGGGACGCTACATGAAAACCTAAAGGAGAAGTTACTTGCCGTCAGGAAAAAATTATGACGCAAAATTTATAATGCTACTTTGAAGTTATGTTATATTCTTCTCTATGAAAAATTTAATATGCGTTTTTATTATAAAGAAAAATTATGATGAAGAAAGAGTGTTTATCTTTTAAAGGAAAACATTATTAAAAATATAGTTCCAGAATTTTAAATAAAGAAAAAAAAGTTAAAGACTAATATGAAGGTGCTATTATGTGTCTTAAGGAAAAGAACAGAAAAACTTTATCTAAGAGAATTAGAAAAAATATTATAAAGTATACAATGGAAAAAATGCTTGAGCTTAAAAGAAAAATAAAATTAAATGACTTAATGAAAATGGATCCATGGAAGCAGAAAATTTTATTGAAGATTTAAATAAAAGTACGTAGAAGATGCATCGGGGAAAAAGTCGCGCGGGAAAATATTAGCAGACAATAGTAAAAGAGAATGCCATGAATTAATAATTGTATACAATATTGTGAAAAACCAAGGATTGTCGTCTATGAAGATTTATTAAACAGAGCTATTGTTTTACTTTAAAATAGAACATTAAGTGACTGAATGAAGAAATAAAATATATTTTTTTTTTTAGCTTAAATATGAACGGTTCAAGAAAGTCTGGTGAAGAAGTATCGTAAATATAATTTAAATGTTTTTTATTGATTGTATTTAAAATATAAAATGCTATATTAGATTAGGGAAAACATATAAACATAAATTTAATAATAATGAGATTTAAATATAATAGCTTAATAGAATGATAGAAATATTGTTTTAAAAATAAAAAAGTATGTATGGAATTTTTAATATCTACAAGAATTAATGGAATGGTGAAGCCTACAGAACACGATCGAGAAGATCAAGATCGTTTTGGTAATTTTGGTATTTATTCATAATGCATAATGTATTTTTTTTTTAGATCATCTATTGATTAAGAATGATGTGTGAAAGTTTTAAAATTATAAGTACACATTTTATACAACATTAAAACATATTCTGAGATAAGAATAATTTTAAAATATGCATGCAATAAGTTATTTCAAGTATAATTAATAGTATAAGTTGTCAAAACAATTGTGTGATTCTTTTGAACTTTCATGTAACAAAGTATTTAGATATTTTAAAATAGTTTGTATATGATAAATATACGAGAAAAGTAGTAAAAGATTTTCTTAGAGAACAGCTGTATAGTTTTGAAATAAAAATGAATTTTATTATTGTTAGAAAGGCAGATAAGAATTTGTCGATGTAATGTATAGAAAAATCTAGAGAAATAAGATCGGATAGTGACTTGGTAGTACTGGTGTAGAGGAAACCAAGATGATGTTTTGATAAGAAATAAGAAAAATAAAGTATTTGGATCATAGTTAGTTTGTGTGATTTCAGTATAGCTAACTAAGCACTATCACTGAACACATATATTTTGGACAGTGTCTTTACGTATCTTTTAAACTCTTTGATGTTATATAAAGCTGAAGAAATAGCTTTAGCATCACTCCTATAATAGAGGTAGGTAGACAGACAAAGGTCGCTCCTCTATAGTGTCTTTGAATTCACTGTGCCATTATTGTCAAGGTTTATGACGGATAATATTCTAGTTGTTTTGATCCTGTGCATCTATTTTCGCTATCCTTGTTTCGTGAATCTGCATCGTCAGAAAGATATTTTTTTACAGAAATAATGAATAAAATAGAACTGAGGGTATGTTATAGTTTAAGTAAGAATAGTTTATTTACTGGAATGTGTTAGAACTGTGTAATTTTAAAAGTGAAAGTAAAAAAAAATCATAAAGAGAGAAAGAATCATATAATACAGTTTAAAACCAATTTGGAAACGAATATAAGATTTTTAAAAGAGAAATCTAAAACAAAGTTTTTTTTTAAGTGATAATAAAATTTGAATATTTTTTATAATAATATTTAGAAAATAAATATTGCATGTTTGTTAAGAAAATAATTCAATAATGTGTAATAGACACATATATTTGTGCATGGTGTGTTAATAATTGTAATTACCATCCGAAGCAAGGCTTGAATGAGTATGTTAGATTAATAAGCATTGTATAGTGAACAGTAAAACGTAATATCAAATGTAAAAGAATGTTTTTGAATCTGTAGGATTCCATATAACTAATATAAAATTAAAGTTTTATGATTTTGTAGAATGTTTACTACGAATGTAATTTTATAAAAATATAATTTTAAAAAATAGTAGGGATACAAAGTATTAGTGATAATTATAAATAAATACATTTTGTAACAAGCTAAACTAAAATAAGAAATCCAATAATAATAATACTGTACTTTCTTAAGTATTTAAACGATAAGAATTAACTAGTAAAATAAGTAGAAGTTTGGTTTTATTGTATAAACTAGTAAAATCATTTTGTGATAGGAGAGTAAGGATATCCAATGTACATAATGTAAAATATTGTTATTTGTTTATGTTATTAATAAACTTTGTTGTAAATTTATTATAAAGCTTTGTGTCTTCGTTATTATTTCTCCACATGGATGCATGATATCACAATACACATTTATAATTGAAACAGACATATAGTTTTGCACAAAATAGGTAAACATAAAAGTGTTATAATAATTTTAAGAATTTATTTGTATGATAAAATTAAAAGATCATAATTATATCATTTATTGGTCATAAGTTGGTTGCCACCATATTAAAATAAATTATATGCTAATGTTACCACACGTATTTTGTTGTCGGATTATTAAAATACTACCACGTACGTAATTATTTATTTCATTTAGGAAGCAATAAGATTATATTATACTATTATTATTATTATTTATTATTGTTAGTTGCTGCGTAGTGAATTTATGACATAAAATTCCCTTTTCATAGTTTACTACCGTAATTTTAAATCAGTTAGAATACAATTTATGAACCTGAGATTTGATTTTATTTTATTTATTCTATTTATTTACTTAATCTTATTTAATTGAGCTAGATTATTATTACAAAGAATATTAAGATATGATTATTATATTAATCATAGTGAAAAGAGCTTAGAAAGTCGTAAGAATACTATAAGTTAGTTATTTAGTATAGTAAAAGGGGGAATAGTGTTCTTATGCCATTGAGATAGTATCATGTGGATAATATCTCAATGAAGTCTATCTCGTTCTCCGTGTCGTCACTCCATGTCTCATGAAAATAATAAATATTTATTAATTCATTTACAAATATAACTGTACTTGTATTTTAAAAGATTAGAACCAGTAATCATTTTTAATTAATGCTGGATATTTCATTTGTTAAACTGAGCTAGAACCCGGAATATATTTTAAACACTATATGAAATTTTATGGAGAGGACGTGGACGGAGGAGGAGGCCAGAATATATATATATATATTGTGCCATTACAATTTAGTCATTAGCTAAATTTGTAGTAATGCGCATGAAAGAAAATGCTGAACAAAAATCATCATCACATTTTCATAAAAAAAGGAAGCTGTAGGGCATCCAAGTTTAAACCCTACAAGATCCAGTTCTAAAAGTTTAAGACAGAGAGAGAGTGGGACAACAGTTATATTCTTTATTTGTTTGTGTGTTAATAAAACTCAAAAAGAGTAGTACACACATTTAGTTATTCAATAGTTAATTTTTTTTTTAAAATAGAGTTATAACACATATGTATAGGCAGTGTGTGTTATAAAAGCTATTTAGTTAGTCACTTTTAAATTACACATATTAACTTTCTTTAAAACTAACCTACACTTGCTAAATTTTAATATCTTATTCTATACTTCTATTTTTGCTTTTCTATAATTGTAATTTGGATTTAAAAGCTAAGGATTTAATTTTAAATATTAGGGTTATAATTACTAAGCTAGCAATTAGATTATTTTAATGTCAGTTTATACATGATTTGAGTGATGGAGTGTGTGTGTTACATCACATAAATATATCTACATTTATTAAATATTGAGAGAAAAAGAAGAAAATCTGTTATATTATTTTTTTTCTTACTCAACAATTTTTTTTGTATTATAAGGGTTGTTTTTCTGTTGAAAAACTTAGAGACGATGTGAGAAGTCTAATTTTAAAAATGTCTCATCTTAAGATCAAAAGAAAGAAGCTCAAATTTGAGATGTTACATAGGTGTAAAAAAGGATTAAGACTATTTTTTTCCTTCAAAACAAAAGTTTGTCTAAAAATCAGGATACTGAGATTTTTCATACTATTCAACTAAAAAACGATTTGGTTGAAAATAAGTTATAAATCTAATTAAAAGAGGTGGCCAAAAATAGAAAAAAAATCGGATATAAAAGCAGTCTGGAAAATCAGTTGATATTGTTATAGAGACTTTTAAAAATATTGAAACTAAAAGGACAAGCGTTTTTAACTCTACAAAAATCTCAATCCAAAAGTCATTTTTTTTATTATTAAATTTTTTTTTGAGGATTGAAGATATAAGGATGGCGGGGTAAGAAAAATTAATATATATCTCATCTGTTGACCAGACCATCCAGCCAGCACATCATATAGGAAAGAAAAGATGTCTTGTCTGAAATTATAATATTCTACACCTTCTTACTGACTGAGAGAAATAAGATGTTTTTTAAATAGAAAGAAGAAAGCATTCACCTGCATTTAAAATCAGAAGAAAAAGAGTAATCTACTGATAAATATTAAATCATCAAGTCCAATTAATTGTTCCAGTAACTGAGTTTAAACCCAAGAAAATTTATAAATGTGAAAACAACTGCTGTACTTCATCCACTAAAAGAATCATGCTTGACAGGAAGAGAAGAAAAGTTAATATAATGATTTCCAAATTGTCCACTAAAGCAAATAACCTCAATAGGATCATCATCATCAAATAATTATACACCTCAAGAAAAAGATTGTTCCAAAGAAAACGGAAATGGTAGATGCAAAAATATAGACATTAAACAAGATAAATTTGACTCATTGGAAGTCGCTACAAAGAATGGAACTGGTAATATGATTTTTTTATATATTTTCTTTATAATATCAGAGACTTAGTAAAATTTTAGCAACAGAGTGGTATATTTTTGTTTAAAGAACTTTTAAAACAACCAAGATCAATTGAAACCAAGAATTTCTTAATAACGATAAACATAATCTTTGTTAATGATTTTATATGTACTAAAATTATGATTGTCTATTAACCTAAAGTTATGAAATGTTATTAATATGTAACATTTTTTTATATTATTATTTTGTTTTAAATAATATTTTTGTTATTATGGGGATAAAACACGCACATACATAATATAATAATACTTGTTGCATATATGTAATGGTGTGTGAATGTAAAGAAAGAAAAATAGGCGGTATTAGAAATATTAGATTTTGTTTTAAGTTAAAGTATAGCATTTCAGAGGGTAGAAGGGAGGGGGAGAAAAATAATTTAAAACTTGTTCTGGAAATCTTGCTCTTTCACTTCTACTAACATTTTTTTTTATCATTCTACTTTACCTGTTAGATTATAAAAGTATGTGTGTGAAAGAGAAAGGAGAAAAAAAAGAGAGTGAATATTTTTTTTTCTTATGAAATATTTTCTTGTGAATCCAAAACTTTAGCAAACTTAGTATCCAAATTTATGTATATATTTTTGACGGGAAAGGGGGAAGAATTCAAAATTAACATTATGATTGCCAGATAATCAATTATTGTTCTCATTATTATTTCATATAAAATTTTGTTTTTATCTTTAAATTATTTGTAGATTTTTGTAATAAATTAATAAATGTTAAATTGTTTTATTAAACGAGGCATATGTATTTTATTGATAATAGTCTTTATTCGTTGTGATCATTCATCATCAATGGTTGATATTGATTATTTAAGATTTAATTAGATATACTAAAATTAAGCAATAATTATGAATTTCTTTATAACAATTAGGTTTTATGATTAGGCTTAGTCCTAAAGCTGTGGTTGAAACCATTATTGTTATCATCATCATCATCATCATGTTTTAATTAATGAGCTGTTTAAATGTTTAAAGGCCATAAATAAATATTGATTTCATAGTATTTAGTGATTTCTTAGTATTATTATAACCACCATCCCATCATCTATTTCATGCAAGGATGAGTGAATTGCCATCCTAAATTAATAATATAATCTGAGCTAGTAAAACTTATAAAAAAATATTGAAACACATTTGTTATGTTAAGATCTAAGAAATGATTTCTGTCTAATGAATTTTATATATTCCACTTTAGTTTAAAGATGTTTTATGTTACCTAGGTGTTTACTTAAATATTAGTGCATACAGTGCTATGGGTCTAAAATCAAAATCATACATTTTGTAAGAAATAAGGTACCAAAGGGATTCAAACCTGGTACATGTGAAAAAGTTATAAATATAACTTTGTCTAGGTCCAGCTAACCTAGTGGCGCCTGGATAGACCATATTCACTTGTTGTTCACTTAGACATGCACTTGAGATCCAACCAAGAAATGAAAGTGGATAAAATCTACTGTCTGTATACCTGAGAAGATATTTTATTGAGTTACTAGTGTACTCACCTCACTTGATTTCCATATACCTGAGTTATAGTAGTTTGTTCTTAATAATTTGTTTATAATTATTGATATTGTGATATCTTGAGAAATCTAATTATAGAAGTATGTTTCATTTAATCCAATGACCCGTAATATGATTGATAACTCAGTCTGACCTTTTGTTTAATAGCCACTACTCAGGTTAAATAATTCTTTTCTTTTTGATATAAAATAAAAAGCTACAATTCTTTTTGTATATTAAGTTCAAATATTTGAATATTTGACATTTTAATATAATTTTAAATTTGGATCTTATTGATCTTTTAATTTTGTTACAATATAAAATACCATAATTCAAATACTACATTTAAAAATCATACCTGACTAATTTGCTTTTCTTTTTTTTGGATAGTAATTAATCAGAAACTGAGTTGTTTTTGTTAATGTGTGTACATATAAAAACTAATCTTATTTAAATAGTAAATGTAAAAATAATACTCGACTAATTTTCTTTATTTTATTTTTTTTTTGGACAGTAATTAATAATCAGACACTGGGTTGTTTTTGTTTGTGCGTATATATCAAAAGTAACTTGTCATGGATGAATTCTCACGAAAACGTTACTTTTCATGTCATCGTCAAAATACTGCTCTGGCGCATCTTTAAAAGCAATTTTTGAGGGTTACCCATTCATAATGGAACCTTCACAACATTGTTAATAAAGTTACAATGTAACACTAGGTTAAAGCACTTGAAAAAAAACACTTGTAATGAAATTTTAAATAATTATGACAGGCTAAAATCCACACACTCTCACATGAAAGTATAGAGAAAATAAACATTCTAGCATTATGATAAAGTTAGTAACACAACCTACTACGGCAGCCAATAAGGCATTTGTCTTTGCTTTTAGCATAGAAAAAAAGTCAGACCGGCTAGCTGACAGGAACTCTTTCTGTGTTTTATCATAGAAAGAAGCCTCTTATGTTGGCTGAGGCCACCACAAGGACTCTTTCTGTGTTTTATCATAGAAAGAAGCCTCTTAGGTTGAGTGTAGGCCACTGAAACGGTATATTCTAGGAATTGACCTAGAAATAGTGCCATCATTTGGCTGACATGAGAGAATAGAAAACAACCAACTCATATTTAATGTTTCATGATAAAATTAAATTGTAGAATTTAAATTCAAATTTAGAGGATGTTTAAGAAGGTTTATTGCAGGGTATTTTGAATAGGTATAAAATTCCTTATCTATTTTTAATATCTGAATGTCATGTTAGATTATTATTTGACTTATTTTAAATTAAGATATCATGTTTTGTTTGATTTAAATTAATAATATTTTCATTGTTATTACCATAATTATGATAAGACATTAATTTAGGGGTAAATGTATGTCTTATTTTGTTTTCTAGGATTATTCAATGTAGAATAAATCTGAATAATCAAAAAGAATTTATTTCATGATTAAATGAGATCATATTAACCTGAGATACCCTGATTGGTTTCACAAATCATATTATTCAAATTTATCTTGTTATTGAAGAAATTATTTTCTAAAGATGAATTTTATATGGCAAAGATTTAAAAGAACATTTTTCAGCTTTATAAAACTAAATATAATGTTTTATCTGATCATGGCAATGAGATATTAAGAATTGATAATAATCATTGTATGTGTAGTAGATGTCTAAAAGAGAAAGATTTTAAATGTAACCTCAATGTCATACACTCACAATATTGAGTTTATTATTTATTCTAGAGTAAATTGAGAGTTCTCCTCTTCTGATGTTATTGATAATATTGCTTTGTATTTTTAGTATAGTCTATTATAAATACTTACCCTTATGTATATCTTCTTATTGTAGCATATGGCTTTTATTGTAAAGACCTACTGAGCTTAGGTATTACATAAGATTTTAACCTGTACATTGTTGTTCAGTTCCTTTTATATCATATTATTTTTAGGTTATGATTTTTTGTGCATAAAAATATGGCTCTCTTCTCTTCTCTGCTATCATTAGGTTACAATATACATACATAAAAAAATAAACTCAAATATTAATTTTAATTTGTCTCAAACTTATTGATTTATTTAAAAATTTGGTTTTTCAATTATCATTAAGATAAAAAATATTTGATTACTGTATTAAATTAATCAAGTTTATATAAACAAAATAAAATTTGAAAGAATAAATTCTAAAAAGAAGTTTTATCTAGCTTTTTTAAAAGTTCTTTTCTTCTTAAAAAATGGTTCAGTTTTTTTTTTTTTTGTTCTCTATACAAACTTGAAATTTTTTCAAATTTATTTTGTTAATACCAATTTAGCTTTGGCAAACCATTTAACGTTATCTATTATTCTTTTTATCACAATTTCAAATATAAATGAAATACTTTCTTCAAAAAAATAGATTTTTATTAGCACTGGAATTAATATTTAAAACCCTATGTGTAATATATGTATATTTAACTGAATTTTCCTCTTTGTTTATGTTTCTATAGTAAATTTTTCTAGCAGCATAGGGTTTCCTTCATCTGCTTATATATGCAAATAAGTCACTTTCATATACAAATAGTATGTTGTGGTTAACAGATAAGCAAGATAAATGCTAATTACTTTCAACACAGATCTACCTCTTATGATTTGAATTCTATAGCACAAGTGGCAATTGCACATACATTGGGCTTATGAGTCAACATAGAAACCATCAATGACTTTCCTCTTGACATGGAAAGCCTTTTTAGTTAAAATTTATTTTAGTATTTATAGTAGATAGATACTAAAGAGTATACATCTTGATAAGTAGAGAGTTTTAAAATATTTGATCTTTTTAATTAATAAAAACAATAATACAAAATTGTTTTTTATTCATTTATATTTATCAAAATATCATAGGTCCAAAAACAATTTCTTAATTTTAATTTTTTAAAATTCTTTTTTAAGTATAAATATAATATAAAGTAAGTTTTATAATTACATATCTCTTTTTCCAAAATGCCTTTAGTCATTAAAAAATAGTTTTCTTTCTCTAGTTACATTGAATAGATTTACAATATATATATATTTTTAGAGCTTCAAAAATAAATTAAATAATCTATTAGTACCAGAGAGATCTTGTTTAATTTTAAATAATTTATTTCAAAATAATACAAATATTATCTATTTAATTAATATTTGGATCATTCTAGGACTTATTTTAACTATATCTATAAAAATAACTTTTAAATACTGCCTATCACTATACTAGTTATTATAATAAAATAGAAAATTATATAACATTGCAGTACTAGCTTTTTTCATTAAAATTTTTCCACAACCATAGTTTCATCCATTAACAAATAGATGTTTTCAAGTGAAATTCAACAAGATACATTCATTTACAAAATAAACTAGCCCCCCCCCCCCCATCATGAAGACATCCTTTGATGTTAAAGGAAATTGGTTTTTTAAATGAATGATAGGAAGGCTATTTTGTTTTGTATATATATATTATATGTATTTTGTTGAATTTCTCTTGAAAAGGTTTATTTGTTAATAGATGAAATCATGATTGTGGAAGAATTTTAATAAACTTTTGTTTTATTGGCTACTATTGTTAATGTTATATGATATTCTATTTTAAAAATAAATTTTGTATAAACACATTTTTTCTTTTTCTTTATAAACTTTAAATATATATGGATAAGCAAAATTTTATTCATCTACTATGTTCTGGCCATGAGACAATGTCTTCTTGCATAAACTGCAAAACCACAAGATATTATTTTAATTGCGCCTCCTTTTTTTAACTGGCACACAATATTAAATATATATGTGTATATGTGTGTTTATGAGAATATGTGTAATTGAAAAATTCTGTAGGTAAAGTCCCACTTCAAATAAATGAATAAAAATATCAGGAAAAGGAAAATAATCCCAAGATGCAGTTTTGCTGAGCTTAGTTAGCCCAGATTAACATATCCTTCATTATCATTCATTATAAATCTACTGTATTTTCTAATGGCCTAATTTATAAATATATAACTCTTGCAAAATTTTAATGATGATAACGCTAGATTAACAGATATGTATATTGGAAATAATCAACCTTTTTTTGAAATTTTATTCATTTGTTCAATATGGTGTAATGTTTAAAAAAGTTTTTCATATACAAGTGTATATTGTAATTAAATAATTGATTATAATACTGGTAAAATATTTATAAATAATAATAATAAGTAAAACAGCCTTTAAATATATTGCCCACTGCAAGGCAAAAGCGTTTATATCACTTCTTCAGGAAGACATCAAATTTTCCAATTGCTATTGAAGATTTGAACAATTTTTTAGCTTTGTTTTATCTTTTTGTTAAGAATATATCCATTTACTAATCAACGATTATATTCAGTTGGATGAATATAGACCAACTATCTAAAAAAAAAAAAAAAGATTTGAACAAGGAAAAACTTTCAAATTTAGCTAGCTGTCACTTAAATACATGTTATAGGCATGAAAGAGGATGTGCTATCTCTGCATATTAATAAAATAAATTGCTAACCAAGTCATTAAACATTTGTAAAACAAATTCATTAGGTATCTCATTATAGTTATTTATGTCTGAACATTACAAAGTAATGGCTATAATAAGATAACTTAAATTTGTTTTATACATGTTTAATGTTTAGTTAACTATTTATTTTATTTGGCTTGATGTTATATATTATATGTTATTATATATTATAACAATCTAAAATATAATTACTATTACTATGTAAACTACTTTTATTCTTGATTTAGTCTGTAACTGGAGGAGACGGTATTAATATTAAAGATGGTTTGCAAGTACCTGGTTATTTCAGACTAGATCATCTTCAGAAAGAATTTGAATTCTGCACAGATGAAGATCTTGAATCTTCACCAAGATTTCGAATGATACAGTTAAGAGAGGAGGGGATTCCAGAATTTAAAAGCTTTAAAATGATTCCTGCTTTTGATAAGGAAGTGCCACCTGAAATATTTACAGTAAGATTTATTTTTGTGTACATTTTTATTTTTTGTTATTTTGTCTGAAATGATGATGATAATATTATTATTGTTGTTATTAATAATTTGTAGCCATTATTCCAATT
The DNA here is from genome assembly GCA_028023455.1 of Epiperipatus broadwayi. Lineage (NCBI taxonomy): Eukaryota > Metazoa > Onychophora > Udeonychophora > Euonychophora > Peripatidae > Epiperipatus > Epiperipatus broadwayi. Next base: position 5,004,890 of record JAQFVV010006220.1, on the reverse strand, counting down.
CCAGAAGAAAAAATAACAATGATATAAAAAAACAAAGGATACAAATTTAGAAAACCAAAGAAGACAGCATGAAAATATAACTATTTATACTGTACACTAACTATTGCAATGTGACTATCACAATTAGTGCAAAAATTGATGATAAATGGAAGGAAAAATCTTTAAGTCTTGATGGAGATGAGCATATATAATGCTCTAAAGCTCACATTGTTTTGCAAAAAAGAAAAATGGCAAAAAAGTGAGCAATAAACAAGCTCATCATTGTTAGGTACTCTTATTATTTGGAGGGGGGGTGAAGAAGTACTTTTCTAATTTTTTCATGATATTTTAATTCTTTGGAGATAATAAAACTTAATAATTAAAAAATAAAGAATTACTTATTATTAAAAATAATGGCTGTAGTATCAGAACCCAGAAACTTTGAAATCAAATGATACTAGTTGCTTTTTTTTGTTGCCGATGAACAACTCCAGAAAATATCTTACTTCTTTTCATAAAACAGAAAATAAGATTTGAATCTGATATTACCTTCACTAACTTTTTTAAAATTAAAAATAGTTAGGAGATGCTAGTGCAGTTGTAGTGCATTGATAGAATGACAAACTTGAGATCTAAAAATTGTTAGATCTAAGCTTAACCTATTTCTTTTAGCATGCAGATGACACATGGCCTCCTGATAAATTATTAATTCACTTTTTTTAAAGTTTTGGTTTTTATTTAATTATTCAAATATTTTTAATGCTGAACTCAGTTTTGTTAAAATAGAGAATTAATAAAATAGTAGAAATTATTTTATAAAATGCTATTTTTTTAACATACTTTTTTACAGCTTTTATGCTTTATATATGTCATACATATTTTATATATTAATTTTTAATTTTATTAATACTAATTAAATTGATTTTTATACAACTGTTTTTTGATTTGTAATGAGTATTATATGATATTTTTCTGGTTAAAGAAATATAATTCTATGCTGTTATTTTTAATGCCATTTTTATTTATATGCATTCCACATTTTGATTGGCTAGCTGTCTTCTTTGGGGCTATAGTAAAATATATTATATTATTTAAATTTACCATAAAAAAGAAAATGTATGTAGCTTACTTAGTTAAATGTATTTCAATGTATTTATATACACAGAGGAATCCAAAAATAACCTGAATTTTGTAATAAAACATTGTATTTTTATTTTTAGGAGTTGCAAATTGAATCATTTTAAAAAATATAGTCTATTTAATGCAATGCACTGGTCTAAACTGGTTTGTCACTTTTTGAAGTAGTCCAAAAACACTTGTGAAGTGATGCATTTTACTGCTTCTGACATTTTCCCTCTCAGTTCTAAGTCTGCAAAAAAAAAAAAAGGAAAAAAGAGAGACATTTTTTCATTCAGGAGATTAAAAAAAATTGCATGAAGTGAGATCAAGCAAATACAGCTAATAAATAAGTTGGGTTATGCTGAATTTAATTAAAAAGTATTTCACATTCAAGGTTTTGAGAGATGACACTGTTGGGGTGGAGTTTTCACTCTTTTCATTGTACAAAATGAGATGTTTATGTTTTACTGCATCACATAAATACTTTAGAACTTGCAGATAAAATATCAGACCATTATGAACTAAATTTGAAAGAAAAGTCAGCATTAATTGTTTGAACATTACAATCATAAAAAAAATTGACAATTATGGGAAATGCACTTTACAAAAAAATTTGCTATGTGATTCCACAGTGATATCATTCATCAGCATGATACAAAAGGGTTTCTGCAAGAAGTGTGTAATGTCTGAAGCATATACTACAACAGGTGCACAAACCAGAGAATGATTCTGGTTATTTTGGGGTCCCCCATGTATGTTGTGCATTTATAACAAACTGATAATTCAAAGAAAGTAATTTTTTATTAATTTTATTTTTTCAAGTTATTTATTTAGAAACACTTTAGATATTTATTTTAACATTTCAGGAATATGAGTTGAGGCAAGCTGAAGATAAAGAATTCTATTTTGAATCCAATACACTTTTAGATTCTCATCGCAAGGCTGCTCTTCACTTTTTTTCGCAAGTAAGATAATGAAAATAATAATGAATGATTTAATATTTTTTCATAGACTGCAAAACAACTATTTCTATATAACTTACAATTAACTATTTCATTGTTGTCAGTCAAATTCTGTTATAAGAATTTATTTATTTATGTAAACATATATACACACATAAATTATTATTTTACTATAAAGTAATTTATATGCTTACACACTGTGATGTAGTAGAGTTTGAAATAATGATACATTATTAAACATTTTAAAAACTGGAAAATATCTTTACAATGCAATGCTTATTCATGTTTCCATAGGGTATTAAAAATGGATAAAAATTATTCTCTAACTTGTAAGAGAGTGAAATTAAAAGAAAATATTGGAATGATGACATGGATATGGATATTCAGATGTTAATACGTGTAACTCATCTAATAAATGAAGATTGTTATGAAATGTGTATATAATGAGAGAGAATAGTCTAGATTTTCTATGCTGGTGGATGATTGTGACAAACGAAAATATTGCAAAGTTGTTATAATATATATTGTCTAACAATAGTTCACTACTAAATAAAAATAAATGGGTAATGGAGAAACATAGATGAGTAGTTTTACTTTGAAAATATTAAAATTAGAAATGGCTAATTGAAGTTATAAATTCAGTTGTTGTTTTTTTAAAGTTTGTAAAATAATTTTATTTTTTATTACTAATTTGGAAAAAAAATTAAACCTGTTTCGGGATATATATGTTTTTAATTACAAATCTGTTAATTTTTTTAAAAGTCTATTGGTTCTTTACATAATTTGCTTTTGATTTAATTGATCATTTAAATATTAATATAGTCTTTTATAGCAGTATAATGAAAATCATCAATTTCTATTCAAGCTATGTATTTTTAAAATTATTTCTTTTTAAAAATAATAAGAAGGAAAAGATGAATTGTTAAAATGTTAAGTTGTTTGGATTAAAATTGTGCCTATTTTAACAACAATTACTGTACATGTGTATTTGTTTAAATTATCATAATAAGAAAGATGGACTGTGGTAATCTAGACATCCATCTCTCACCAAACAAACAAACAATAAATACATAGAAAATTAAATTTTATTCCAGCTATATGATAGTGCACTAAAGCAATGATTAAAATAAATAATTAAATTGTAATTGATACTAGTAAATGCAAGATGTGAAATGGATGGTCATATTTACATTATGAATAATTGACTTGTTGCTACTTTAGTTCTTCTGCTAATTATAAAATATCAATGAAGGTTCTTGATAAATGCTATATTTTTATAATGTATAAATATATTTCAATGGATTCAAAGTTTATCTATTAGAAAATATGTGGTATGAAGACCAAGTTGGATTATATAAAATTAGTATAAGATGTCCAAAAACATGTTCTTTCTTCTTGCATTTATTCTATCTAATCTTTACAAAAAAAAACAACAACACATTCTTCATAATGATAATAAATTGAGAGTTTTCCAATTTTTCACATGTGCCTACTGTTGCTTCTCAGACAGCCAATCAGATATTAAGATAGCAGTCTGAAGAGCAATCAAGGCCGTGACACATGATTAGAGTTTTTGATAAGAAAAGGATGGCCAGTCTTAAGCTTCATAATGCTTTATTTAATTTATGTTATTTTGTTTGATTAGTAATATTCTTTACTGGAAAAAGATTATTAGCAAGTCAAAACTGTCATAAATTAAGTAAAACATTGTAAAAAAAATGTAGAAAACTCTAATGCATATCAATATAATATATGTTAGCATTGGGCAATTTTCCAATATACAAACTAATTTGCATTCACATTTGCATATTTTATTAGTTAAAAATACTACATAAATGATTTATAACTTATGTTGGCCATGAATATGAGGGAAAACCTCAAAAGCGCTCAGCCCATTTAATTGTTTTTGGTTTTTGCAGCTTCTTCGTCAGCGGGTAAATCGCTTTTATATGCTATACTAAAGTTTTAAAAAAATGTTGTAATGAATTAAAGAGAACACAGAATTATATCAGTAATTCTTAAAATCAATGGTTTTTACTACAATGAATAATAAAATACTATTTTTATTGATTAGTATTTATATTGATCAAACAAACATCTGTATATGATGACTTAGTTTTATTCATCTGCTATTAATATCAACATATATTAGTGAATATTTTATTCAGTGTACATATTGTATTGATTTTTATTTGTTTGGCCACTTGGGAAAAAATATTATTATTATTATTATCATCATCATCATCATAGTTTTTTATAAAAACAGGTTTAGATTTTTCTTTTATTATTCCCACATTTAATACTGCAAAATGTATTTTATTAACTTTGAGTCTTCCTAAATTTTTTCTTTCTATTTTGGCTATATATAGATCTTGTACAAGTAAAGATTTGGATTTTGTTGCTGAACTTGATACTTTGTTATCAGATTTGGGTCCAGAATCTGCTGCTTTAATGGATGATCTAAATATTGATTTATTAAATAATGCTTATAAGTCTACTATAGATTATTTAAATTTGCTTTATGGCTATGGATTTAGTCAATGAAGGTTCTTGATAAATGCTATATCTTTATAAATTATAAATATATTTCAATGGATTCAAAGTTGATCTATTAGAAAAATATGTGGTATGAAAACACTTTTTTTACCTATACATATAACTTCTATATCTCAATCTCTTTTAGATCATATTTTTATTAGATTAAGTCTGGGATTGTTTTCTGATTCACCTCTTTCTAAATTATTTCTTACAGATCATTTTGCTACTGAATTAAAAATCTTGAATTGTATGGGTAATATTAATGTTTGTGCATTTGTTGATAAATTATCTTTTTCTAAATTGAATTATTTATTGTCTGTTCAGAATTGGGAAGATATTTTTATGATAGATAATGTTATTGATGCATTTTTGTAGTTTCCTTTAAAATTGACTACTAAGAATAGAAGATTGCCTTGGGTGACAGATGCTCTGGTATGTAAAATTAATCAGAGAAATGTGTTAAAAGCTTTGAATGGCTCATCAGATGCTTTAAAAAAAAATTAATGTTGAAATTAAATCTGATATTAGAAAGCTGAAGTTTAGATATTATCAAGAATTTCTTAGTGATAAAAATGTTTCTTTGAAATGGAGAACAATAAATTCTTTGATTAAAAAATCTTCTCCTAATCGTATTAAATGTATTAAATATAATGAAAATTTAATTGAATTACAGAATAATGAAAAATATTTAGCTGATCAGTTTAATGAGTGTTTTGCAAATTTATCGATGCACAGTGCCCTAACGGATTTTGTCTTCTTATTCATGTTTGAATTCTTTTTTATATTCTGATGTTTCTGAATCCCAGTTGTCTGTAGCAATTGATAGTTTAAAAAATGTCAGTTCTTTTGGATTAGATGGTATAACACCTAAGATTCTTAAAGAAAATAAAGTAGCATTTTTGCCTGTTTTGGTTCATTTATTTAATTTATCTTTGCATTCTGGGTCATTTCCAGAATGTTTGAAAGTTAATGTTATTACTCCTGTTTATAAAAAGGGTGATTCTTTTCTTATGGTTAATTATAGGCCAATTGCCATTATTTCTGTTTTTTCTAAATTATTGGAAATGATTGTTAAGGATCAAATGTTGTCATTTCTGTTTAAAAATAAAACTTTATCTGACTATCAATATGTTTTTCTTCATAGCAGAAGTACATTAGATGCTTTAAAACATCGTGTTCATTATTTAACATCTGAACTTAAAACATTGGCTATTTATCTTGATTTATCTAAAGAATTTGATTCTGTTAATCATAATATTTTGATTACTTGTTGCTACTTGTATGTTTTTCATGGTTCTATTGGTAGCTGGATGGAGAGTTATTTAAAAGATAGAAAACAGTTTACTAATATTTATGGTATTGTCAGTGATGTGGTCTTGATTAATTGTGGAGTTCTGCAAGGTTCAGTACTTGGTCTTCTATTGTTTTTAATTTATATTAATGATTTATTTTCACTGAAATTACATTCTAAGATTTTTGTTTTTGTTGAAGATATTGCTTTATCCTGTAATGCTGTTTCTTATAGTCTTCTTGAAAAATTAGTGAATGAGGATTTGGACTTAGTTTGTAAATGGCTGGCATATAATTCATTTTTGGTCAATTTAGATAAAACAAAAGATATTCTTTTTTTCTTACAAGCATACTTTTTTTCCTTTTAAGATTAAAATTTGCTGTAAGTATATTTTGCATTTTAATAGTATATGTACTTGTGAGAATATTCCTTTGCTAGCTAATTATTGTTATTTGGGAATATATATTGACTCCAGATTGTCCTGAACAAATCATATTACCTATCTTTGTCAACAATTATGTAATTTAAACTATATGTTTTATTATTTAGTTAAATTTCTTTCTAGGTCAGCCCTCATTTTTATTTACATTGCCTGTTATCAGAGTATTTTATCTTATAATATCATTATTTAGGGTATGCTTCTCCATATATTTTATCTTCTTTGCGTATTTTACAAAATTATACTTTGCATATTATCTTTGGTAGATCTCGTTCCTCTTCTGTTTGAGATATTTATATTGAGTTTGGTTTATTTGATGTAAATCACTTATATCAATATAGAGTTATTTTTGATATTTTTTGTGCTAAACTTTTTTTGAATTATAGAGTTTATGTTCTGAATACTTGTCTTTCTAATAAATTTCAGTTACCTTTACCAAATTTTGTTAAGGAATCTAGTAGAAGACAACATGTGTATTCTGGTTCAAAGTTATTTAATAAATTTATATATGAGTGTTCAATTGATTTGAATAATATTTCTTATGTATCTTTCAAAAAGTATTTATGTCAATGGTTGTGTAGTATGTATTAATTTTGGCATTTATTTTATTTATTTTCTAAACTGTTCTTTTACTATTTGAGTTTTTGGTTGTATTTTTATTTTATTTTTATTTAATTTATTATTTTTACATATAAATTCCACACACAAGATTTTTCTTGTTTGAAATTTTTAATAATACTTTGTTTTATTTCATAGAATAAATTGAATTAAATTGATTATTATTATTATTATTATTATTATTATTATTATTATTATTATTATTATTATTATTATTATTATTATTATTATTATTATTATTATTATTATTATTATTATTATTATTATTATTATTATTATTATTATTATTATTATTATTATTATTATTATTATTATTATTATTATTATTATTATTATTATTATTATTATTATTATTATTATTATTATTATTATTATTATTATTATTATTATTATTATTATTATTATTATTATTATTATTATTATTATTATTATTATTATTATTATTATTATTATTATTATTATTATTATTATTATTATTATTATTATTATTATTATTATTATTATTATTATTATTGGTGTTGTTGTTGTTGTAGTAATCATAATAGTAGTAAAAGGAAAAGAGGACGAGGATGATGATTGCGATGAAAGTAATACTTTGCTTAATTATGTATATATTAAAATATTATAATAGTAAATAATCCTTTTGAACCCCATTTGAGTTGTCAAGTTATACATAATTTTAGGAAATAATAAGTCAACTTTTAATTATTATACCTATGTAGCTAACTTAATGACAATCCATAAGATTATCAATCTTGAAATGTTACATAATCGAACTGCTTTGAAAAATGAATTAATAACCGATCAGACATCAACCTTTTAACTTAATTCAGTCTTCTGTCAAATATGTTCTACTGTATTTTTATATTTTTAATTATAAAATAATTATATGTATATGATTTTATATCATCACAATATCAAAAATGTAATTCTAATATAGCATTTATTCCAATTATTTTGAGCAATCCTTGTGGATAACTTTATAATGGAACATTTATTCTTTATAATATAAATCAATATAAATACTATACATGTTTTATATATAACATTTATATTATTTTCTTTTTTTTTTCAGGTCCGTGAAAATGTTTTGAGGAAGTTAGAGATCTGCAAAATGCAAAAGAGCTTTCAGGATATAATAATTGAAGATGAAATGTCTGATGTTAGGTAAGTTATACTTTTAATGGTCATTATAATTATTAAATAAATATGCTGAAAAATAGAATGAGTTGAAAGCAGTTATCTATATGAATTTTGGGAATTACTATATAGTTTATATTAATATAACAGCATAATGACTTGAAGAGTGCTTGGCTATAGAATTTTAAGAAGTCATTTGTAATTTAACAAATTTTTATTTTAATTAATTTTGGCATTAAACTTATAATGTAAATAAAGCTTTTAACAAATACTTCATTGTGAAATTATGAGGGCTTTTTATACCAATGAGCTAAGATTCAAATATAAAGTCTGTGAATTTTGGGGATTTCTGGAGGTTTATTTATCAGGAAAACTCTGAATCTTCATAGGGGTTGCCAACAGCCAATCTAGATTAATATCCACTTAATAAGAATACATAAATATTCTATTTCAGGACAGAGGCCTCTCAGCAATTCCTCATAGCAAAACAGTGAAAGAGAGGCCTTTAACAGTAGGATTATCAAATTTCAGTTTTTAAAGATTTTAATTATATACAAACATGTATGTAATAATAGTTAATAAATGGTTAGGCAGATATTTTTAGCAAGAAAATAAAAATCAGCCTATTGCACACTGGTTTGAACAAAAGAGGCTTTAAGGACATATAACTAAAGTATGATGCAACTTTATTATTAGTGAGAAAGATGTAATTCTTTTTAATGCATTCAGCCAATATTTTTAAAAACATGTTTATTTGTTATAATAAGTATACTTTACAATTTACATATTTTGAGATTTATCAAGAAAGATATATAAATATATAACATAGATTAAAAACAGTATGCACAGCAGTAACATTATATTTGAATTCAATATTATTTGAACAACCTTACTAAAGAACTATTTGCATAGGCAGTAAGCAAAATCATAATATAATATTTAATAATACTAAATATTGTAAGTACAAAACAAGGTTATGTTAGTGATCATAATGAAATTGACATATGTCAATATAAATTTTTGGGAGCTCATGATTTATCTGTATTTTTTATATTTGGAATGTGACTGTCAAAATAAATATAAAATACCAGGAAGAAATATTTTGTTTTTTATTGTGATGTATATGTGTGTGTGATTATGTATATAAAATAAGAAGAGATAAATAAATAAAAAATTATCTAGTATTTCACCTGAAATGGTGTTTTATGCAATTACTTAAGGAAATATAACTATAAATAAAAATAAAATCTGATATCAATGTGTGTTAAAATCCATAGAAGAATAAAAATATGGAAATGGATAAATTTACATAAACATTAAATAAAATAGTAAAAAAGAATTTAAGAATAAACACATGCACAAATATGTTACTGTAATCTGTAGATATTTTAAATAATAGATAGTAAGGTTTTTTTGTTCTGTGTAAATTTTTTAGGTTTCAGATGTATGTATTTTTAAAACAAAACATTTAAAATGAGTTTTCTTTCTTCTTTTTTTTTTTCCGGAAAATGCAATATGCAATAAAAATTTTATTGTGGTCATTGTTGTTGTTTTTCTCTGAAGAAGTCCAGTCAGTTGAATAAAATGGCATATAAATTTTCTTTCTTATTCTGAGATTATTTTTAGTAATTATTTTTCCGTTTTATTATCTATTTCAAGTACAGTATAAATAAAAAAAAGTTAAAACAGTTTTAAATAATTCAATGAAGTCTAAGCTTCTCCAATGGCTTTTCGTAGAGAAGGAATGCAGGAAATGAGTTTACTTGCCAGGTTTGTCAATTGCAATTAATGAGAATTTAAGCAATTTTCTATTTTTGTGTAGCCTTTTAGTTAAGAATACATAGATCACCAAATGATATTGGATGATCACCTATAGCAGATTACTACTATAAAATTCCTTAAGCCTGATTAGAATTTGAAAAAAAAAATTATCCAGTCAGATTTGAATTCAAGTAATAAGTTAGAATATAAATGCATTATTATTGCACTATAAAACCTTTATTTTTACCTTATACTTATAATATTTAATAACACATGTAAATGTATATGATTATCTGAAGGTTTGTGATGTTGACATTTCTAATATCTAATTGAATTGTCAAATGTTTTTAGAAATTTCAAACTTTATTTTTAGTTTTCTAAATATATTTCACTGTTAGTAATACCATGGACAGTGTATAGGTTAGTATGAAACTCAATATTTTGAGTACTATTATTTTTTGTTTTTCAGGTGCTGCTAGCCTGAAATTTATTAGCAGAGGAATTGAAATAATAATGTTAGGATTTATAAATGTTAAATTTATATGATGTTTTAACAAATTAGACTATTCTTCCAAAAGCTATGTTCAGTAGAAGTTTTATATATTTACCTTTGAGGATTCTCATGATTTCTCCTTTTTTTAAATGCCAAAATTGAGTGTAATAATTCATAAGATTTAGTAGAACATTAATTAAGTATTACCTTAAATTTTGTATTCACAAATCTACAGGTCATCTGTTTACTGATCAGGCCAACAAAACTTGAAAAAGAGAGGTTAGTTATACTATTTGAAATATTGTTTCATACTAATCTTGCATGATTACTACAGTTGAATATATGTAGAAAAGTATAAAGTTTAATTTTTTAAGAAAAAAAAAAGTTTAACAATGCAATTAAATGATGGAAATAGTCCAACATATAATTAGAAATAGAGATGTACATAAGTAAAAATGAATAATTAATCTCTATTTAGTAAGATAATTTTTAATTTAAATAGCATTATATAAATTAATATATCCAGATAGTTTGTCTACAGAGGCTTAATATGATAGTATTTCATTGTGAAATAGAATTTTTTTAGTGTCCTCCAGAATTTAATAACAAAAAGGTTTTAAATAAGGCTTGGCTTTTATCTGTCCATTGTTCACAATTAATTAAAATATTGTGTAGTTAATTTAGGTATATGGCATCACCATTTTCATATTTTGATTGAGTTTCTATTGTTAGCCTCCAGGTAATCTAAAGAAACTGATTCTTCAGAAAAAAAACTATTATGTTGAACTGTTGGTTTGCAAGAATCATGTGGTCTGACAAAAATTGTAAAGCCTCATACTATGGGGAGACCAAAGCAGCACTGGAAACTAGGTTATCTCAACATAAATATTCATATACTAAGGCACAATCTGATCCAGCACACAACTCCATTTTCAGACAACACCAAAAGCTTGCAGGATATCCATGTGAACCACAAATAATCAGCTTAGTCTGCAGAGAGGGAAATGATTTGAGAAGAAAAATAAAAGAGGCCTGCTTTATCACAATAGACAGCCACGTCATTAACAGAAAGGAAACATGTTATTCTATATCCAGGAAATGGAATACTTGAACTTTGCATAGATTTGCATAACATTAGACAATCAGTTACTTCACAAAGAGCTGTAATTATGAGAGCCATGTCTCGCAAAAGCACCCAGTTCATGGTTTAATAAGATATTAAATATTAGCTTTGTGTTTACCAAACATGCAAAGTTTAAAATTGAAGTTCATATTACAAGCTTTTTGGGACATTGATTTATGTGATAATTAAATTTAAAAATTAGATTTTATTTTACAAAAATTAATTATAATCATCAATATAAATATTTGATTGATAGTATTATGTATTTTGTAGCACTTTATTATTGTTACATATTAAAAATTTTAAGAATTTCACAAATAGAAGATGTAAATGTATATCCCAGATGCTTAAATAATCTCAGTATACAGATAATGGGAAAGTAATCCAGCCAAAAGCATTGATATAACATTAATATTAACATTATTCAACAAGGTATCATGCAACCACCTATAGCAAATTAAAATGGAACCGTTCTGACTTTTTGTTGATATGGCAAGTATAAACAACAATGCCTATAAATTCAACATTATTTAACATAAATATTATTAGAGCAGTCAGAATGGTTCCATTGTCATCAGTAATAGTTCTGGATATCAGTTGGGATAACATCAAAACTGATTTGATATTAAATAAATGCTGTTTTAATATTCTATTACATATTTATAATAAATTTAAAATTCTCAAGGGTATTAAAATGAATTCTTCATGATTTTTTTTGTAAAGCTTAATAATAATAATAATAATAATAATAATAATAATAATAATAATAATAATAATAATAATAATAATAATAATAATAATAATAATAATAATAATAATAATAATAATAATAATAATAATAATAATAATAATAATAATAATAATAATAATAATAATAATAATAATAATAATAATAATAATAATAATAATAATAATAATAATAATAATAATAATAATAATAATAATAATAATAATAATAATAATAATAATAATAATAATAATAATAATAATAATAATAATAATAATAATAATAATAATAATAATAATAATAATAATAATAATAATAATAATAATAATAATAATAATAATAATAATAATAATAATAATAATAATAATAATAATAATAATAATAATAATAATAATAATAATAATAATAATAATAATAATAATAATAATAATAATAATAATAATAATAATAATAATAATAATAATAATAATAATAATAATAATAATAATAATAATAATAATAATAATAATAATAATAATAATAATAATAATAATAATAATAATAATAATAATAATAATAATAATAATAATAATAATAATAATAATAATAATAATAATAATAATAATAATAATAATAATAATAATAATAATAATAATAATAATAATAATAATAATAATAATAATAATAATAATAATAATAATAATAATAATAATAATAATAATAATAATAATTCAATTCAATTCTTTATTTATTTAATGTACATATCAACAGCATTTAGCCAATTATAGATTGCACAATAATACAAATCTAAATAAGCATTAAAAAAAAATAATAATAATAATAAAATAAATAATACCAATAAAATAGAAAATCAATAAAATGCACAAATAAATAAAAAGGCAATATATCAAATGAAATTAAGGAAAATATTTTTTTATGAGGACTTTAGTGAATTGTTTAAAATCCAAATTAAAAACATCATCATTACCAAAATCTTTGTTATAAGTTCTAGGTAAACGAAATAAAGGGGAAAATCTTAATACATCAGATTTACAATTTTTCAGTTCAAAAACATTATGAGTACGAGTATTATAATTTTTTTTTTTAGTACCTAAGTTAGAAAGCAAATTAGATACAGAAATATTCTGGGAGATGAATTTATGAAGAAGTTTGAGATCTCTTGTTTTTCGTCTCAGTAGTAAATCAATATAGTGTTCATTACTTAAACTATTTAATTTTGCAAATTTGTCAAAAACAGACTGAATTCTTATTATATCTGTCCTGTTATGAGGATTCCATATAATTGAACCATACTCCAAGATGGGAAGAACTAAGGATATAAAAAGTTTAATCTTTGTAAATTTATTAAATGCTTTTCCATATCTGTAAATAGCTCCTACAATTTTAAGAGATTTATTCACCATAAAATTAATGTGATTACGAAAAGATCCATTATTGGAAAATATTATTCCGAGATCTCTTTGATGATCATTTGTTATAATTTTAGAGTCCCCAATATAATAGGAAAACCTTAAGACTTCAGATTTTCTAGAGTAAGAGACAATGGAGCACTTATCCATATTTATATCTATATAATTATATTCACACCAATTCAAGAAATTATCTACATCACTTTGAAGTAAAAAACAGTCATTAATAGAATAAATATGCCTAAAAATTTTGCAATCATCTGCATAACATAGAAGATGTGAAAATTTAATGCATGTTTTTAGGTCATCATTGTATACATTAAATAATAAAGGTGCAAGAACACTGCCTTGAGGCACCCCAGTGAAGCAATAATAAGGTAATGACAATTTACCATTAAACCTCACACAAGACATTCTATCCCTAAGAAAAGAGTCAAACCAATTAATTAATAATTTAGAAAAACCTAACCTACAAAGCTTCTGAAGAAGAATTTTATGATTAACTCTATCAAAAGCCTTGGACATATCAAAATAAACAACATCTAACCTAGATTGATTCTCAATTGAATTTGAAATGTGATCAAAAATAGTTAGCAAATTTGTTTCAATGGACCTATTAGGCAAAAATCCATGCTGCTCTGGTGCCAAAACCTTAGAGACATCCAAGATAATTTTATTATACAAACATCTTTCAAAAATTCGAGCAACAGTGTGTAGAATTGAAATAGGCCTATAGTCACTTACCAAATCTCTAGATCCTTTCTTAAAAATAGGAACAACTTTAGCAATTTTAAGGGATGTAGGAAAAGTACCATTTGCTAAAGAGCAATTAAAAATATGCAAAAGAGGAGAAGCAATGTATTCAGCACATCCTTTATAAATGAAAGCTGGAATATTGTCAAGGCCCACACTAGAATGTAATTTAAGCTGCCCAATAGCAAAAATAACATCAGATTCAATAAATGAATCCAATGTTATTCTTTCTTCAACTAGATCATTATTTTCAGTCAAATCAGTAAAAGAATTAGATTGTTTAAAAAGCTCTGAGAAATAATGAGAAAAATCATCAGCAACTAGATTAGAATTATTATTCTGTAATTTTTTTTTTGTAATACCTGAATCCTTAACTAGAGACCAAAATTGCAAGGGATTATCAGAAATATGACTTTCAGTATTTTGTATAAATTTTTGAAAATCTCTATGATATATAACCTTTGACAATCTTCTATAATTAATAAAATTGTTATAATAATTTAAGTTCTTAGTTTTCCAATATTTACGATGATGAAATGATTTCCTTTTAATAATTTCTTTAAGAGAAACTGAAAACCAGCGAGGAAAACGTTTAGTTAAAAAAATTTTCTTAGGAATGTATTTGTCAATTAGTTCACAAAATGATTGTTCAAAAAATCTCATACAAAAATCTACATCAGATGAAGAATACAAATTTTTCCAGTTAAAATTGGATAATTGTAAACAAAGACCCAAATAATTTCCTTTTCTGTAGTTTCTTTTCATAGTTTTAAAGGGACAGAGTCTATTAAATTTAATATTAATATAAAATTCTAAGGGAGGATGATGCAAGTCAATGGAAAAAGGAAGAGAAGAAGTAGTTAAACATTCAATTGTAGGAAAATTACTGAGAATATAATCCAATGTGTGATCATTAAAATTGGTGTATGGATTAAATTGTTTTAAATTCAACAAATTGCAAAACCGAATCATTCTCAATGCTTTAGGTGAAAAAGAGACAGAATCTATGATAGTAGTACCCGAATATAAATCCGGAATATTAAAATCTCCGGTAATAATAAAATTATCATAGCCAATCAGAAAATCTTCAAGTGATGTCAAAAAATAATCAAACTCCAACAACGACAAAGTGGGTTTGAGGTAAACATTACCCAAAATAAATTTAAAATTGTGATTTAAAGTAATTTCACACCATGTAGATTCACAAAAAGAAGAAGAAAAATAAAGTTCTTTATAAAAAACATCTTTATGAAGAGCAATCAGAGTACCACCACCTCGAGAAATATTATCCATAGATCTGTCAGTTCGCAAAATACTAAATCTATCATCAAGAAAAGAACAATCAGGAAATTGTTGATTTAGCCAAGTTTCTGTAAGTAAAATAAGATCAAAATGTTCTGTTTCAAAAAATTGCTTTATTTGAACACATTTAGTTCTCATACCTCTGACATTCATATAAAAACAAGACAGCCCTACCATATTAAATTAAAAATAAATCCAAACAAATAAATAAATGATATCAAGTAAAGAAAAATGTAAGTAAGTATAGTGAATAAAGAAAATAAGAAATAAAAGAAAATAAAGAAAATAAGAAATCAAAGAAAACAGAAAATAACTAAATAAATACCACTAAAGTTTTAAAGAATTAGCCAAAGTTCCATAAAAAAAACAAATGGAAGCACCACGAGGCCATAAATTGGAAGAGATTAAATCATTATGTTTATGAGCAGGAGCAGATATATAAAAGCAAGAAGATTTCAAGTTATACATATTAATTTCATGACATATGATCCTAGTTCTTAAACGTTTTTCAAGAAAGACCTTAATATTATATGAATTAAGATTCACTGGCATATTAGAAACAAAATATTTATTACATTTTGTATTAATATTATTAATAATATTATTATGAATTTTAGAAATACCAAACCCCCTTTCCACAGGTAGTCTACCTTTTTTACCAGAAGTTGAAAAAGAGCATCCCAAACCATTTCCCACATTAACCTCATTATCAATATAATTGTTATATTTAGAGAAATGCGAATAATTTGCTCTATGAGTAAAAAAACCTCTATCAGCATTCGCTAGACAATTTTTTTTCCTGAAATTAGATTTAGAAAAGTCACCAGAAAAATTACTATTATACTTTTTTGGAACAGAATGTGAATATCCATCCTTCAATATATACTTTTTATCAGGAAAATTATCATAATATCCCAGCGATGAATTATTAACAGAAAAGCCAGAAAACTTGTTAAATTTTTCATCATCATTAAGTCTAGAAAATTGTTTTTGATATTTATCAGACTGCCTATAAATTTTAGTTTTATAAACTTTTCCTTTATTGTATCTTGTACGATTATCAATTCCACATCCAATATATTCATCACATGAATGAAAATCCTGATCTAATATCTTATTATTACCTTTATAATCAACATTATAAATGCTATTGTTTTTATTTTTATCTTTTTTCCCAACACTGTTTTTATCTTTATCTCTAATAAAGAATGAGGACTTGGGCAACTTTTCTAAGGTATTATTACCCTTAAAAGATGAATTAACATCACCACCACAATCAACCTCAGCAATATCCCCCAAAACTTGTGTTTCCAATAAATCACATTGTATACCTACATCACCAGAAATAACACCATCACCAATAGCTTTAGATTCCTTCACACCAAATTTTGCCATATTCATAATCATGCTATAAACTTCCTGAAGAGACATAGATTTTAATAATTCAAAAGTAAAACCAGCCAAGTCTACTTTTCTACTTTCCTTATCTTGAAGCAAATTAACTATATCCACATTAGAACTAGAATTTAAACTCCTATCAATACCTAAATTATTATCACTTTTATCTTTAACACTATCTCTATTATAATTATCCCTTTCAGAAATATTATCAATATGTATATCCGATTCCACATCTATAAGATCATTATTATTAACTATATCCACAGTAGAACTAGAATTTAAACTCCTATCAATAGCTAAATTATTATCACTATTACCTTCAACACTATCTCCATTATATCTATCTCTTTCAGAAATATTTTCAATATGTATATCAGATTCCACATCTATAAGATCATTATTATCTGTTGACCTAACATTCCCAATATTCCTCATTTTACCCAACAATATACATTCTAACAATAAAAACCCAACCACAAACAATAATAATAATAATAATAATAATAATAATAATAATAATAATAATAATAATAATAATAATAATAATAATAATAATAATAATAATAATAATAATAATAATAATAATAATAATAATAATAATAATAATAATAATAATAATAATAATAATAATAATAATAATAATAATAATAATAATAATAATAATAATAATAATAATAATAATAATAATAATAATAATAATAATAATAATAATAATAATAATAATAATAATAATAATAATAATAATAATAATAATAATAATAATAATAATAATAATAATAATAATAATAATAATAATAATAATAATAATAATAATAATAATAATAATAATAATAATAATAATAATAATAATAATAATAATAATAATAATAATAATAATAATAATAATAATAATAATAATAATAATAATAATAATAATAATAATAATAATAATAATAATAATAATAATAATAATAATAATAATAATAATAATAATAATAATAATAATAATAATAATAATAATAATAATAATAATAATAATAATAATAATAATAATAATAATAATAATAATAATAATAATAATAATAATAATAATAATAATAATAATAATAATACAGAAAATAGAAGAAAAGCGGAAAATACCTTTTTTCTTTTTTATGTTGTACTAATCTTCTGAAATTCAAACAAAATGTTATAAAAACATTTATAAACAACAAAACATAACACTTATATTAATTATATAAAAAGCCTTTTTCGGCAAATTTATTTTTTGCCCTTTTCAAATATGTCTTCCAAGATACCACGATTACATATATATAGAGCGACATCTATGTTAATACATGACAAGTAAAAATATAAAAAATATAAAAAATATACAATCAAAACCAAACAATTCGAATAGAACAACTGAAACTGAATTGGACAACTTATATTATCATATAACTCATACAACTATAAATCAATTTTTCTCCATTTCGCAAATTGTATTCCAAAGAATCATCCATCTCAGCCATCTATCCATTCTTTTTTCATCAACCATTTATTATTCATTCCAATAGACGTCTTATATATATTCATGCTTTTTATATAATTAATATAAGTGTTATGTTTTGTTGTTTATAAATGTTTTTATAACATTTTGTTTGAATTTCAGAAGATTAGTACAACATAAAAAAGAAAAAGAAAAAAGGTATTTTCCGTTTTTCTTCTATTTTCTGTATAATTAATTTTCAATTACTAATAACGTTACCTTTGGATTTACTACGTTTACAATATGGAACATTTGTGGAAATACATGAAGGATATTTTGGATTTGTCTAAAATGAATAAGATTAAAAAGTTAACTAAATTGTGTCTATATATGGAGAAAATTAAGGGCCAATTATCATATCTAAATAATTGTAAATTGTATAAGATTATTCCTAAGTCATGTGTAATTACTCTCAAACGGAATAAAAAGATATCAAACAATGCTAAATTGATTTATAGATTGGAAAATTATCTGTTGCAAAATTTTATCAATGAGAAATACTATATTTATAAATGTTCATTGGATAAATTTAAAAGTTTAAATAAAACAGTAAAATCAATATTGAAGACGATAAAGATATGGGATACTTTCAAGAATTTTTTAAATAATTACCGTAATAAATGGAATTATAAAATTAATATTAAATATGCTAAAAAATGGGAATGGTTAATTAATAAATTTTATTGTACAAGATCATACAGAAGTGATAGTGTTCGGAAATTGAATAGTAAATATAGAGAGTGTACGAATCAAAATTCAGATAATTATATAAATTTAACGGATTATAAATTTTCAACTGAACAAAATATATTGTTAAATAAAAATCCATCTTTCATCCCATTTATAGACAAGGATATAGGGAAAAAAAATAACCACAGATGTTGAATTGGCACATATATCATATGAAGAAAAAAGAAACTACATTGTGTTTTGAATAGTCAATTATATGAACTTAATATACCTGTTAAAGACTATAAATACAGAAAAATAATAGATGAAATTAAGAATGTGTTAATATATATAAATTAATAATATGTAAAGAAGATAAAGGTTGTCGCTTTGTTGTGATGTATAATAAGGACTATTATGATAAAATTGATCTGGTAATAAAAAACGAGGGATATATTGGATTATCTAAAGACCCTACAAATATGATAAAAACTAAATATGTAGATTTATTAAAAAAGATGAAAATTTGTAAATTTATTGATGATGGGCACTATCATTATTTGTATCCTAGGTCATATGAGAATCCATATATATTTGGTAAGATTAAGACACATAAAGAAGGTAACCCTTTAAGGTTACTATTCAATTTTAGTGATTTTATATTAAATAAATTTTGTAAATATTTGAACGGCTGGATAGCTAAAGTGATTGGTTATGGGCAGTATTCTATAAAAAATACAGATGCCATTATTGATGAATTGAATATGTTGAAGATAAACAGAAACCATAGTATTTTTGTCATGGATATAGAGTCAATGTATCCTAGTATCCCTAGACTGAAAAGTATCGATGTAGTGATAAAGGCATTATCACAACGCATTACTGATGATAACATTATTAGTATAATAAAGGAAGGTTTAATTTTGATAAATAACAGTTTGTTTTTTAAATATAATAATCAATTTTGGGAAATAAATAAAGGATGGGTAATGGGATGTGCAATCAGTGGGTTAATGGCATCGGTTTTTATTAATGATATCGAAAATAATATTATAACAAGAAGTATAGTTAAAAAAGAAGTAATATATTACGTTAGATATGTCGATGATAGTTTAATAATTGGGAATAGGAGGATAGTACATAAATTATTTAGGAAATTTAATGATAATGCGGATAATATCCGTTTTACTATGAAGGAAATTGATAACCAGATTAGGTATCTAGATATTGAGATGTTTTTGGGTAAAGATAGAAATATTGTAATTAGGCATTTTGTTAAAGATGATAAATTGAGAAAAATTATACCAATTGATTCAAGACAACCATGGATACAAAAGATGAATGTAATAAAGAATTTTAAATATAAAAATGATAAGTTTAACACTGATAGAAATATTGCTAAATTGCAAAAAGAAAAATTTAAACAAGATTATATAAGATGCGGATATGGAATAAGGCATATTGATGGTATTTTTCTAGGAAATTATAAAAAGAGAAATAAGAGAATTGATAATAATAATAAGAAGAAAAAATGGATTAAAATTTCATATTTACCCAATGTATACAAAATTTTATGTAAAAAAAGAAAAAAGTATATAGATGAAAATATTAATGTGGGATGGGCCAATAGTAGAAACTTAGATAAATTAATAACTAATTATAGGTTAAAAGATGAGATACAATATAAAAGGGGAATGGTTTATAAAATTACTTGTGGATTTTGTAAAATGGTTTATTATGGGCAAACAGCAAAGCAATTGAGCGAAAGAGCTAAGGAACATAATGGTGCTATCGATAGGAAAGATGATAGGTCAGCATTATATGTTCACTATTTACAAACTGGACATAAAATTAATTGTACTGATAGTATAAAAGCTTTAAATTATGTAAAAGATGTTAATAGACGCAGGATATATGAAACAAATTATATTATGTATAATAAAACTAATTGCATGAATATATATAAGACGTCTATTGGAATGAATAATAAATGGTTGATGAAAAAAGAATGGATAGATAGCTGAGATGGATGATTCTTTGGAATACAATTTGCGAAATGGAGAAAAATTGATTTATAGTAACGTTGTATGAGTTATATGATAATATAAGTTGTCCAATTCAGTTTCAGTTGTTCTATTCGAATTGTTTGGTTTTGATTGTATATTTTTTATATTTTTTATATTTTTACTTGTCATGTATTAACATAGATGTCGCTCTATATATATGTAATCGTGGTATCTTGGAAGACATATTTGAAAAGGGCAAAAAATAAATTTGCCGAAAAAGGCTTTTTATATAATTAATATAAGTGTTATGTTTTGTTGTTTATAAATGTTTTTATAACATTTTGTTTGAATAATAATAATAATAATAATAATAATAATAATAATAATAATAATAATAATAATAATAATAATAATAATAATAATAATAATAATAATAATAATAATAATAATAATAATAATAATAATAATAATAATAATAATAATAATAATAATAATAATAATAATAATAATAATAATAATAATAATAATAATAATAATAATAATAATAATAATAATAATAATAATAATAATAATAATAATAATAATAATAATAATAATAATAATAATAATAATAATAATAATAATAATAATAATAATAATAATAATAATAATAATAATAATAATAATAATAATAATAATAATAATAATAATAATAATAATAATAATAATAATAATAATAATAATAATAATAATAATAATAATAATAATAATAATAATAATAATAATAATAATAATAATAATAATAATAATAATAATAATAATAATAATAATAATAATAATAATAATAATAATAATAATAATAATAATAATAATAATAATAATAATAATAATAATAATAATAATAATAATAATAATAATAATAATAATAATAATAATAATAATAATAATAATAATAATAATAATAATAATAATAATAATAATAATAATAATAATAATAATAATAATAATAATAATAATAATAATAATAATAATAATAATAATAATAATAATAATAATAATAATAATAATAATAATAAAAAAAAACAACTACTCAAAAAAATGAGTATGGCTGTTCCAACATTAAAAAAAAAATGAAAGGAGAAAAAGAGAAAAAACTACTCTAAAAATAAGTTTCGTGATGCTATAAATACACCAATCTGTGAACCACAAATACATTCACATATAGAGCATAGTGTTCCCATTTTCTGTTTATTTGATACTTTGTGATGTAATCTTTTAGTTTTCTCAAGAGAAAAAATTTCTTTTTGGAATATTTCAAGATCTTGTCCAATTATAGTTCTCCAGTGTATTCTATTCTCTGTCATATTTTTCTAATGAAACAATTGCATTGCACTTCTATAGAATGTCTGAGATAATTTTTATATGCTCTAGACTCTAATTAATCTTAACAACATCTTTGCTAAATAATGTTAAAATTTTTCAAGGGTCATATGAATATTTATCATGTTTGTAAGAATTCAGAAAACATCAAAATGGTTCCATTTCATCTACTATAGACAGATGGATGCCAACATGTTTATTAATTTATATAAAGATGGCTCTAAAAGATGAAATTAGCTTTGAGAAATTATTACATATTCAATAAATGCTGCTATTAATATTTTGTTATATATATAAACATGTATAAATGAAGCATTATCTGGGTATATCCATGTATGATTTATTTAATATATATATATATAAACTGACATTTCGACTAGGTCATACTGATTATCAACTGCCTATTATAAAAACAATTGTAGAGATACTGTATACTCTGATGTATAACAATAATGATGAACATTCTATTAATAGAAAATAGAAACAATTATGAGAAATTATTTAGATTAATGTCTTTTTAAAAAAAGTTCCAAATAGAAGGTAATTTGCATGCAACATCATGTTTGTTGATACATCCTAGACTTTTAAATATCTCAGTGACTTCTTTGATCTGACATTGTTGGAGAGTATCACATCTGGATAGTAGTCTCATATTAGAAAAATTAATAGAATGACTTGTATCTAAAACATGAAGAGATAGTGCTGATATGATGATGGGTATTTTTTAACTGCATTAATATGTTCATCTCTTCTAGCATTGATGTTATGATTACTCATTCCTATATAAGAAGCTTTACAAATGTTATATGGAATTTCATAAACTCCATGTAAGTCTTTCAACCTGGTTATAATGCCATTAATTTTTTTATGCCTATATATATGTTGTCTTTATATTATAATGTCTTAGAGTATGTTCAATATTTCTGTAGTTTTTTTTATAAGGCATACAAACTCTAATAGTTGTTTTTTCATTTATTTTGATTATTTAAGGTTTGAATTAAGGCTTAGTGTATTGTTTTATTATTATAGCCATTAGCTGATAAAACATTGTTTATATTATTTATTTCATTTTGAGATTTGATTTATCTGAAAGAAGGTTATTAGCTTTAGAGAAAAGAGTTTTTGCAAAGGAAAAGATTTTAAATGGATGATGATGTAATGAAAATTTTAAATCTCTATCAGTGTGTGTAGATTTTCAGAAAATTGAAAAAGATAAAAGATTATTCTTTTTCTTGATAATAAGTGCATCAAGAAAATGAAGTTTCTTTTCAGTTGTGTTTCCATTGTAAATTTAATATTAGTATGTATATTGTTTAGTGAAAAATCACATGTTGTCTTTACCATGTGGCCAGATGATAAATGTATCATCTATGTATCTAATCCAAATAAGAGATTTTAAAGATGCTGATTTTGAAGCACAAGTTTCTATATATTCCATAAATAAATCAGCTGTTACTCTTTAGATTGGTGAGACCATCAGAGTACCAAAAGTCTGTTTATAATACTGTCCATTATACATCACATGATTACTATTTTTTATAAATAAATAATCAAACAAGATTGAAATAAACAACTATTAATAAGTATATTTAAATAGTTATCAAACCGGCTTTCATCTCCATTGAGATCTTCTCAAGATATGTGATGTGATGCACTGTGACTTCTCCTTAAATGGAGTCAGGAATCTCTCAGCAGCTATGCCCAGAGAAACCTGTTAGCCACTTTACCTTCCCGTTCCATTCTCCACCCTAAGTTTTTCCATAATCTGCTCTATCCCATTTCCACAACATAATCTTTGTCAATGCCATGACCTTCATATCTAAATCCCCCTTATCTTTTCCCAAACCTAGCATAAAAACCAATAACTCACTTTCTATATAATCACTTTGTTCATATTTAATCTTTCATAACTTCATTATTTGTACCCTTTCTGCTTCCAAGCATTTACATTGAAGTAACAGATGTCTAATATTTTCTATGCCTTCCTTACACAACTTGCAGACTAAATCACCCATATTTTGCCATTTATGTGTATATTCCCTTGTTGCTAAAGATCCTGTTTGAGCCTTAAAGAATAAACTACTTTCCTTACTATTATCATAAATTAACTCACACCCAATGTTTCGTTTACTTCTATATATATTTAAACTTGTTTTACTCTCCATACTAATTCTCCATCTCTCCAACTCCCTATTCTTTATTAATGCATCTATTCTTCTATCCCACTCCTTACCACTAAAACACTCAACAATCCTTGTAACACAATCATCCCACCTTTTGTACAAGTATATTGACATAAATTCTTTATCCAAATCTGCTGCATACTGATAGTACATGATTCACATTCACTCCATCTACTGGACACTATTTACATTACATCTCCTTTTAAACATGTATCCATATATTATAAATAAATAAATAAATAAATTTAACATATTATACATCTAAAAAAAATTTACAATATTTCCCCCCAAAAATAATAATTAAATATGTAAACAAGACATTTTTTTTTTATATAGCACGATGTTTTTTTTATAATCTATAATATTAATATGCCAATAAGGTAATACACATGCGCTTTGCATATGTCAATTAAATATATATTTTTTACATCCCTTAAAAAATAAAAATAAATAAATTGGAATTTACATATTTACAACCATTTCCTACACTTTCCAATTGCTTAATAAAGCCCATTTCCCACCCAATTTAGCTGGCCTTTTGCTATATTTACACATTTGTCCAAGCTTTCTTGAATATATAATGTTTCATAATATATTCTTTTATGGTAATTCTTCACATACTTAATAACACTTATATTTTCCTCACACTTCATTCTATGCCCTGTATCCAAATAATGCAAATATGGCCCTGACCTCATATCTTTTCTATTAATTGCTCGATCATGTTCCTTACCTCTCTTACTTGTCATTCTCCCTGTCTGTCCTATATATATTTTATTGCATTTTCCACAGCTAATTTTATACACCATCCCCCCCCCATACTACTAACAACATTTAACTCTTTTGCATTACTTAACCATTTACCCAAGGACTTATTATTTTTCCAAGCTACTTTTACATTATTCGGCAATTTGTCTTTCATTAATCTTTTATACACTTTTTCTGAATATGGAATAGACATCCATTTACTATTCCTATACCTATTCCTGTTATCCTCATTTACTTTATCTACCTTACCATCAAAAATTTGTCTGATTTCCTTCTCTTTGTAATCTATTTTTACATAATTATTTTTCATCTTTAATTTCTGTTTATATGCCTTTGTTTATATGCCATATTTGCATTATTTGGATGCAGGGCATAGAATGAAGTGTGAGGAAAATATAAGTGTTATTAAGTATGTGAAGAATTACCATAAAAGAATATATTATGAAACATTATATATTCAGGAAAACTTGGACAAATGTGTAAATATAGTAAAAGGTCCAGCTAAATTGGGTGGGAAATGGGCTTTATTAAACAATTGGAAAGTGTAGGAAATGGTTGTAAATATGTAAATACCAATTTATTTATTTTTATTTTTTAAGGGATGTAAAAAATATATATTTAATTATTATTTTTGGGGGAAATATTGTAAATTTTTTTTAGATATATAATATGTTAAATTTATTTATTTATAATATATGTCTTGTGCCGGTCAAAACATGTTTATCCATCTAACATGAGCTGGAACTCACAAAATGTACTTCAAACCCAGTCAAGCCCAAGATTTAGGTCAGGGACCAGCCTAAATTTGAACCCACTCTCTAAGCCCCAGATCTAACATCTAATTAATAACATAATGGTTATGGCACATGAGAATTAATTTTAATCCGGCCGACTAGCAAAGCTGAGCAACACAATGAGACATCTATTAACTATGACTAAACTAAAATATACATAAGCATGGCTGTAATATGTGGAAGTGGAGGAAAAAGGAATTCAAACTGCTCAAATAAGTCAGACAATAATATATTTTAATATACTGACAAATTATTATACATTTATAACTTAAGTACATTAGTATGTGCGTGAATGAGCAAGCGGTAGATAATTACATAGTGTCATTTACACTATTACTTCTCATATGCTTTTTATTAGCTAAATAATATATTACAAATAAACACACATCTTTGGTGGGTCCAATATTAAAATGCCAATCGAATATTAGAAAGAATTACATAATACTGCCATTAACGCTTTGATTTACGATTCTGAAACATGGTGACTAACATCTGATTTAGGGGAGCGTTCTGAAATTCATTATACATATGATATAAATTATTTTCATGCTATTGAGGTCGTGAAAATAAATAAGATACATTTGAAAAACATATGATTATATTTGAATCTATGACAAAATAGTTAATGAAAAATTATTTTAACAATAGTAAGACGAACGCTTTATTTTTCCCAAGGCATATTAATCTTAAATAGCTATATAAATTACGATGGTGAGATTATATAAGACTGAAATAAATTTAATTAATAAAATAGAAGTAATTGGCATTTATATATATATTTTAAGCAAAGCTTAATTTTAATATTAGAGCATTAAAACTGGGTCATGAAGCAAAAGAAATAATAATAATACGAAGGAGTTTGCGGTGCTGACATAATAGCCTAAAAATAACTAAGAGGAAAAGGTGTGCTTCTGGATGAAAAATGAAATCTCACACCCCCTTTTTGGGTAGTGCTTAGAGAAAAGTGGATAGGCATAGCATGGCCCAGACTTTTGCTGGTATAACCGACGCGAGAGGCCTTTTATCTACGAAAGTGTATATGCATAGCGTGTGCCAAACTTACGGGATCACCGCCAGAGGCATTTGATACGGAATAAATGTGGTTCCAGATAGCTCAACTATCTATGGAATGAGAAGAAATCTATGGGTTCGAACTTGTCGTAACCCCCAGATTAAGAAGTACATATATATAATCATGAAGATCGGCTATATGTCAGGAACGCAGTACGAATGATAAATGTCACTAACGACCTTGAAAAGTTTTACTGCTTTAAAAATAAATGACCCTTGTTTGAATACTATAATACGCCATGCAATTATAATATATATAGAGAGATTTACATTTCATTTACTTAAAATATACTTGAAGATTTTATATAGCAAAAGAAACATTAAGATTTAGATTTCAAATTAATAAAATATGCGTTAAGATTTGATTTAGTAAAAGAAACATTAAGATTTTCCCCCATCCCTTTTTCTGCTAGTTAAAATAAATAAATCTCACCTTCATTGATTTTACAATAACTGAAATATTTAAATACAAGATTTGAAATTTTAAGAGTATGGAAAATATAAGAAGACTGGCAGTTATAGAAAATAATTAATGGGTCACTCTTTCAGAATTGAATAAAAACAAAACATTTTAAAAGATTTCAAAGGTTTAATTAGCTTAAGTTCTGGATTTACACCGGTAGAAAATCCAGAGTTAAACAAATATATTATATTAGAACATAAATAGAATGTTGGCTCGAAAAACAATCTGGCGAGTGTATTAATTAACAACACGTTATATTTTAAGAGGACGTTAATAAACTTGATTCATGAAGGCTTACTTAAAAAGAAAAAAGGATTTTTAGAAAATTCAATTCGTCAGATTGTTTTAGATTGACATATTAATAAGCAAGCAGATATATAAATCAAATAATAAATATATATAAATAAATGACCGCACCAAAATTAAAAAGAAGTTAAAGCATATGAGATAGGATTAAATTTATAGAAATTATTGAAAAGCAATTTACATATATATTTAACACACAAAAAAAGGCAAAGTTAAAGAATACATGAGAAAACTTGATAGTAGAATTCAAGATTAATTAGGCAAGCTAGATTTAGTTTCAATGGTGGCAGTTTGAAATAATTTACCTTGCAGTTTTAGTTCAATTTAAAATATTGCAAGTTTTCCTGTGGCAGAAAGCTTCTGTTAAATGCACACTGAAGTTCTTAGGTCAGGCTTTGCACTCTTGGGCAGCAGGATGGTATGGTAGCGGCAGAGGCCGCTGAAGAGTTGTGGATTTACTGCTACATCATTTTAAGTTTCACCACGATGTTAACAATCATTTTCACTAGAGTAGCTAATCTAATCTGTTCTCCAAAATTCAGTCATTTTATACCTTTTCTTTTATCAATTGTTTTTGAAAGATGCAATTGTAAGATAATGTCCAAAAATAAATTCAAATCTATTTCCAGATTAGAAATAGATTTAACAACATGTTTTATACAAAAGAAAATCTTTAATCTATTTAATCCCATTTATTTTAAGTAAAACTTTAATTAAAAAATATCTCCCTTTAATTATTTTGGATTTTATAATAGTTTTTTAAAAAAAAAACAAGCAATTTAAAAAGAAAAAGTTAAAAATTGACGCATGATAAAATATTTAAAAACATCAATATTTTGTTAGTAAGTTTTGCTCCTATATATATATTTGAGTCGCATCTATAATACTTTAATAAAAAAACTAATAATTAATAAAAAGAATTAATAATAATTTTAAAACATGTTATTGAAACATTAAATTTTATAATTTAGGCGCGCATCTCAAATATATACATGAAATGTATATACACGACAAAAGGAGCGGGATGGGAAATAGGGATTTAAACATAGGTTAGTAGGTAGAAACATGAAGCACAATCTTAAGCTAAGATTGACTGCTTCAGTATACATGTTTAAAAGGAAATGTAATATAAATAGTGTCCAGTAGATGGAGTGAATGTGAATTATGTACTATAATATCTTGGGAAGGTCTCAATGGAGATGAAAGCCGGTTTGTTAACTATTTAAATATACTTATTAATAGTTGTTTATTTCAATCTTGTTTGATTAATTATTTATTTATGTATTTGTGACAACATTATGAACAAATAAATTATATTGGATATTTGACCATCATAGTGACTATTTTTTATGGTTGCTCTTAACTGTTATTAAAACAGGCAAAACTCACTATATATACTACCACTTGCATAAAATCCCCATCTAGTGCCTACTCATCCAATATCCCCAGAGTAGTTTCTGACTTGTGGCCTTCGTCAGTGAGGAGCTTTGGATCTGAGAGCACCACCTAGATTTTAGGATCTAATGCAACCCTCCAGCAGCCACTTTTTATCTCTACTTAACTATAGAACTATGAGACTTAAATTGAAAACATGATAATAATTTTCAATCCAAGCTCATCAGCTTAGATAGTCATATAAATGGGGATTTTATGCACAAGCCTTTTGGCATCCATTGATTACTCTGGCTTGCACTGAGGGGCAATATGTGTATTGTGTTCTGCCTGTTTAATAACAGTTAAGAATAAGCATAAGAAATAGTGGTCATGTGATGTTTATTGGCTTAAAACCAATCCTGCCTAATAGGTTAGTGGTGACTATGATTATTAAAGAAACAAAGACACCAAAATGTGTGGGTACTGAACTGAATTCAGACCTATATAACTATAGAAGCTAATGAGCTTATATTGAAAATATTATTGTATTTTCAATTTTATTCTTATAATTTTGTAGTTAAGTAAAGATAAAAGGTGGTTGCTGGAGGATTGCATTAGATCCTAAGATCTAGGTGCAGTGCTCTCACATTCAAGGCTACTCACTGTCGAAGGCCACAAGCCAGAAACCAGTCTGTGGATATTGGATGGGTACCACTACATTGGGATTTTATGCATATGCCTTCTGGCATCCATTGATTACTCTGGCTTGCACTGCATGGCAATATGTGTAGTGAATTTTGCCTGTTTTTTAACTGTCCATTATACATAAAATAAGTATTTGAAAGGCAATGTTTAGTTAAATTAATATGTTTTGGTAAATTGCATCGTTTAAAAATGATATTTAAAACTTCATCAACTGGAATAGTTGTAAATAAAGATAACAATGTATCAACAAATATGATGATATGTGCAAATTACCTTCTATTTGGATTTTTTTTTTTTAAAAAAAATCATTAATTTAAATAATTTCTTATACTGTAATTGTTTTCTATTAATATGCATTATTGTTACACATTAGTGTTTGTGCCTCTACAATTATTTTATAATATTTGTTTTCTGGTTATTGACCAATGTGACTTGGTCGAAACATTGATTTATATATATATTAAATAAATTATACGTGGATGTCCCGGGATAACACTTCCATTTATATCTGTAACCCGTGAAAATCTCCGATTTAAGGTAAACATGTGATTTCAATATACTGTAATATATATAATTGAATAATTGTTTTATATAAGTTAATAGAACAATTTCTAGATGTCTTTATATTTGTGTAAAACTATTATATATATATTGCAGTACATTTGACAATATTATGAAACTTCTTGAAAGAAGAAGGCCATTGAGACCAAAAAGAAGAGAACGTAAAATAATGAGTGTTCAGAGTGCTACTATTAAAGTTAAACTTTTAATCAATATTGTAAGAGCTTTCAACATTCCTGTAAGAACTGAAACACTCATGTAAGTTTTTTTTTAATTTATTGCTAAATTCTCCATACCCCTATTTTTTTCTCTCACTTTTTTTTTTCCTCTTACTTTTTCTTCTCCTCTCTCACTCTGTTCCTTCCTCTCTTCTCTTTCTCTTTTGCCTTCCTCTTTCTTCCAATCTCTCTAATCTTCTTTCTCTCTTGTCCCCTTCTTCTCTCCCCCTCCCTCTCATTCCTAACTGTCTCTCACACACATAAATATATTTACATTTACAAATGTGATTTAAGTTTTTATTTTAATGTAGTTGCTTCAGAATGAAATAAAGAGGTAAAACTTGCATTTATGGATTCATATAACTATTATTAAGCACAAATTTATATGTAAGCAACCATATAACTTCCAGTAGGATTTTGTATAACTGTAGAAACTGAAAGAAACCTTTTCATTATGGATTGAATTGAGCAAGGCAAATTTATAATATCCACTCCATATATTTTTGTCATTGCAGTTGTTATTATAAATATGATTGTTTATATAGTATGCAGTCATGTATGGGCTACTAACCAAAATGCAATTGCCATTATAATGAGTTTATTGACTAACATCACTTCTCAGTTGCCTGATACTTCTTAATTGAAGTATTAGTTGAGTTTTCTTGAAGCCAAAATGAATATGTGTGTGAATGAACTTTTTTTAAATGCATATTTACAATTTTGTCTAACAAAACTAAATCTTGACTTTTAAGTATGCAATGCTTTTAAGTCACCAGCCAATGTAACAGTTGTTGGCCAAAAGTTGAAGATGATAAGAATCTTCTGATTGTGGACCCAGTGTGCCAATTAATGATGACCCTTATTTAGATACTTACAATTGCAGATCACTTTCAAATGAAGAAACAGTATTTGAATTGGAAAAAGAACTATCTAATATCAAATAAGACATTATTGGCTTTGTAAAATTAGAAAAAGGTGAAGAGACAATTAATTTAAAAAATAATCACATGCTTTACTATAAAGGCTCAAATATTTGAAGCATAAGTGGAATTGGATTTATTATAAATAAAAAGTAGAAAAACAACATTGATTGAAGTGTATCAGACAGAGGTTAAAGATTGGTTATTCACCTTAATGGAAGATTACCAAATGCAGATAATTCAAGTTTATGTGTCAACAAGTTTACATTGAGGAAGTAGAGTGTTTTTAAAATGGATGTACAAAAAGTTTTGGATTAGACCAAACAATCTTTTAAAATTGTCATAGCAGTCTTTAATGCCAGAATTAATAAATGATTGAAAGTTTACTTTGGGTAAATTTAGTTATGGTGATGGAAATGAAAGAAGGCATAGATTTGTGGAATTTGCAGAAAAAGAAAAACTATATATTATGAATTATTTCTTTGAGAAAAATGCTAAATGGAAATGGGCATGGAAGCATCTAAATGAAGGTATAGCAGAATTAGATTATATTTTGACTAACAGAAAATATATATTTCGGTATTGTAATGTTCTTAATAATATCAATGCAGGAAGTGATTATAATAATGGAATGTATAATACCTGTTAAATATAAAGAAAAACAATATTCACAGTTGATATTTCTAACCTTCAGAAACATTTCACTGAATTTAAATTAGAATTTGAAAATCAAAAAATTTAAAATATCATCTACACAGTTTTCTTTTCAAAAATAGTGCATAATTTTCAATATATATAAATCAATACACCAACTTCTTTTTAAATCTTGTTTTATATGTCTTGATAACACTATATTGTAAAGTAGTCGAAACATTGGTGTATATTTATATTTTTTATAATAGTCATATAAAAAACGATTTAAAAAGAAGTTCGTGTATTGATTTGTATAATTTGAAAATCGTTTTAAAATATTAACAGATATACTTAAATAAGGCTATAACCTTAGTACATGCACCTTGAGTGCTTAATTTATTACAAGAGAGATCTCTACAAATCTAAACGCAAGATTTGACTTTATAAAGATAAGAGCAGCCACTCTTATCTTCAACCTATTTTTTTAATTATATAGACAAATCTAAAGCATTTTGATTTGGGAGTGTGAAGCTGATAAATTCTTCACTGATTAATCCACTATTTCTGTTAAACATTAACAATCATGAAATGTTTTGATTTACAGTGAGTTAATAGTCAGATCTTAAATTTATAAATATTTTGAATCAATTTAAAGTTGTAAATATTAATTCTTATTAAGCGTAACGTCAGCATGTAATACTTAAATAAGGCTATAACCTTAGTACATGTGCCTTCTTGTGTTTAGATTTGTAGAGGTCTCTTTTGTAATAAATTAAGCACCCAAGGCGCATGTACTAAGAGCCAATTAAAGTATTACGTGCTGACATTGTGATTAATAAGAATTAATATTTGCAACTTTAAATTGATTCAAAATATTTCTAAATTTAAGATCTGACTATTAACTCGTTGTAAATCAAAATATTTCATGATTGTTAATGTTTAACAGAAATAGTGGATTAATCAATGAAGAATTTATTAGCTTCACACTCCCAAATCAAAATGCTTTAGATTTGCCTATATAATTAAAAAAATAGGTTGAAGATAAGAGTGAGCTGCTCTTATTTTTGTAAAGTCGAATCTTGCATTTAGATTTGTAGAGGTCTCTCTTGTAATAAATTAAGCACTCAAGGTGTATGTACTAAGGTTATAGGCTTATTTAAGTATTATGTGATGACATTGGTACATTATTAAGAACTGCAACCAAGATAGCTGGTACAAGAAAGCAGCAACTTACCAGTAAATTTTATAGTGAGTTATGACAATATGGGAAGAAAAAAAGGAATATAAAAATATATAAAAATGATTGATTAATAAATATTGAAAATCTAGACTTTTATAAAATGATATAAGAAAATATAATTGTCAATTAGTAAAGAAAGCTGCTGAAGAGAAAGAATAAAAGACTCAAATATGTAAAACAACATTTTGGAATTGGTAGAAAACTTACTTCTACAACAAGAAGAAAAGATGGAAATATTATAAAAAAGAGAAAAGACATTTATGAAATGTGTGGATGATTCCATAAAGAATTAAATAGCAATAATAAAATATTAAAACTCTCTATATGTATTGCCACTCAGTGCAAGCCAGCCTAATAGGATAGTGGTGGCTGTGGTTATTAAAGAACCAAACACACCAAAATATATCTAGGTACTGAATATAATTATATAAGCTAATGAGCTTGGATTGAAAATATTATTGTCTTTTTAATTTAAGATTCTTGGTTTTGTAGTTAAGTAGAGATAAAAGGTGGCTGCTGGAGGGTTGCATTACATCCTAAGATCTAGTGTAGTGCTCTCAGATCCAAGCCTCCTCACTGACAAAGGCCACAATCCAAAAACTAGTCTGGGGTATTGGATGAGTAGGCATTAGATGGGGATTTTATGCACAAGCCTTCTGGCATTCTGTCTTGCACTGAGTGGCAATATGTATAGAGAGTTTTGCCTGTTTTAATAACAGTTATAAGCAAGCATAAGAAATGGTGATCATGCGATGTTTATTGGCAATAACAAAGTATCTACTACAATTACTACATCTTCTGAATTGCCCAGTATTTTAAATAAAAAAAGAGACATGCAATTAAATGTATGAAAATGAATAAGCTCCCAGTAATGATGGAATTATAATCAATATTTTAAAAGAAGCATGTAAAGGAATAAAAAATTGTTGGCAAAGTTATATGCCAAATATCTAAATGATAAAGATGTACCAGATGATTGGAAGAATGCATTAATAATTTTTTTAAATGATAAAGAAGATATTAGAAATTAGATAGCTGTCAGTCTTTTATCAGTTTTATACAATTTTTTTACCCAAGATAATTACAACTTTTATAGTGAATTTTGGAATTTAATCGACCAAAGGAACAAGCAGGGTTTAAAAGTGGTTTTAGCACAGTGGATCTCATCCATGTATTAAGAGAAAATAGAGAAAAACCAGTGAATATGAGTTGACATTATGTTTTAGATTTTTGGATTATGAAAGAGCATTTTATTCTATAAGCATTTCCTCGGTGATTAAATCATTGGGTCATCAAGATATAGATCGAGGATATTGTAATATTTTGAAGAATATTTATCAAAATGCAATAGTCAAGATTACATTACATAGATTTACTAAAAATATTAACACTGAGAAAATGTGCAACACTATGACTCCATATCTCCACAACTTTTTACCACAGTTTTAAAAAGAATTTTGTAAATTAAAATGGGAAGCTATGGGAATAAAAGTAAATGGGGATTACTTAAGTCATCTGGATTTTGCAGATGATGTAATTGTTTTTGCAAATAATGCTTCAGATCTTCAAGAAATATTGCAAGGGTGGTCATATGAAAATAAGAAAATGGGATTAAAAATAATTGCTAAAAAAACTAATGTTTAATGGATTTTCTCGAAAAAAGAAAATAAAGATTGATAATGATGCATTAGAATAAGTTAACTACTACAAATACCATGGTCAATTTATTAATACAGATGGAAACATAATGGATGAAATCAAGCCTAGAATTGAACTTTGCTGTAATGCTTTTGGTGGAAATAATTTAATATTAAAATGAAATATACCTCTGTGTTTAAAAAATAATATGTGTTTATTCATTCTTACTTATGGATTGACACTTAAACACTTAGCAGAAGAATAATAGCAGAGACTTCAAATCATTCAAAAAAGTGGGGAGAGATATACAAGAAAGTATCAAAACTGAAATACATGCGTGAGAAAACAAACAAGTATTACCAATATTATTGAAAGAATTAAGAGAATGAAGTTGAGTTGAGCTGGACATATTACTAGAAGAAATGATAATATATGGTCAATTGAAATTTTAAATAGATTCCAAGAGATTGTAAAAGACCTAGAAAGAGACCACAGGTGAGATGGATGGATGGATGAATAAGGAAGTTCACTAGTGTGATGTGAAGAAGAGAGGCTAGAAATTGAAAAAACTGGATTAAACTTGGAGAAATCTTCATCCTGCCATGGGTTAATAGTGGTTGAAAATGATGTTGATGATAAGTGCTTTATGTAATTTGGTAAGTAAATTGCATCATAAATCTCTACTAATTTATATATATATGGATTTTTTTTTATTTTTTGCTCTGTATTTTAGTGAAATAGTAGAATGGTGGTTCAAAATTTAATGTCATTTTGTATACTTGATATTACATGACTTTATAAACATGTAACCATTGATGGATTTATAGTAATGGTTTAGTGATATCATGTAAAATTCTTATTGTTTTAATCAAAATTCAATTTCAGAACAGTGTGGCTGATTTATTTTTCGTTGTTTTTTTTTTTTTTTTTGTCTTGTGTAGTTTTAATGTAGTGATAGTTTTAAGATCAAAATTAATCGTATATTTCTGGTTTTAAATACCACATGAGTTCATAGATGAATTGACATTTTTTCTGTCTTAATAAACTTGCAATTATAAATTTTCTATTTGATTTCACAGAATCCAATTTAAAAAAATAAAGATTGATTTTTTAATTAGTACTGCTAAATAAATTCTGTTCAGGTCAGAAATTAGCTTTACAGAAAAAAGGTGTGGTCATAAAATATACCAAAAGAATTATCTATATCCTATTCTAGAACCATCTATCTAAGCTAGAATAACAATTGATACCAGAAAGTTCATGTGATGTTTTTAGGATATTGTTTCTAGAAAATTTGCTAATTTAGATGATTTTTTTATCAATTAGGATAAAGATCTATATCGCAAAATTATTTAATTGTTAAATTTGAAAATGGGTCTATAAATTTCATTGTTAAAATATTTATATTTGATTTTACCATGTAAGAGAATTTTTTATATTTCATTCTCTTTTAATAGGTTGGTAATTATTTTAATTAGAAAGTGATTTTTTTATTATTATTTTGTTTAGAAATACATCAGTATCTCAACTCAACAAAGCAGCAAGATATTTTTGCAGAGATAGAAGACATCTGTTGAGTAGGCTTGAAAAATGATGGTCAGAGTGTTATGAATATAGTAATTGAATATCCAAATTATTGTAAGATTAAAATATTTTGGAAAGTGATGAATATCTGTAATTTCAGCACAGCTCTATTGAGATAACAGAAGAGTAGTTTTATCTCTCTATTCTAAAGCTATCTGTTGTAAGCTTAGGTTGTGATATTTTATTGGTGTGATTGAACATTACTAAATGGATAAAAACAAGTATTATGTCATGGAAGCTGAATGATAGGTTTTTGTGATAACATCTTAATGGTTTACAGTGAATAATAAGTAATGAGCTAAAATTTCTGTTAAGTGTGAAATACTTTCTAGGACTATTATTTATAATATCTTATTAAGAACAACTTATGTCAGTTATTACTTTTGGTAAAACTCCATAAACATCAAAAACAATAAAAAAAACAAATCATTCACTAATATAATGAACTTCACATTTGGAGCTAAAAGAATTATTGCACTTCATTAGTATTCATAAATCCAATGATATTTTTTTTTCTGGTCATTATTTGAACCATTATGTTAACATGGCCAAATTTTTCTACGAATTTAAATACTTTTGAAGTCTGATATATTGTTATGGCCTTGATCATTATCTGAATGACAGGGAGAAAATTGATGTAAAGAAGTAATAATTATACTATATATTTTACTGAAGAAATACTGTGAAAATACTTTATTGAATTATTTAGCAAAATATTAACAAAATTCTCTATTATTAAAATTTGGATTTGTTGTTGAACCAAAATAAACATTGTATCTTTTCTACACACAATTTTTAATATTTGCATATATTTTTAAAAATAAGTTTTTTTAAAAAAAAAAAGTTTTTGTTATTTATATTTATTTATTTTTAACTACTATTATTTTCACATTTATTACTAATATATAAAATACACATTTATAAAAACCTTTGATTTATGATTTTTTTACCATAGACCTTTCACAACTGCTGGAGTTACTGCATTAAGAAGTGATGTTAATTGTCCACCAAATCCTCTATTAGTGGTAATATAGTATAAAAATGTAATATTTATATAATTTTTATGTATATCTTATTTTATAATTATACTTAGGTATGTAGGTAGATTAGATATAGAAAGTTAATAGATGGATAGAAGTGTGGAGGAAATATATAAATAAATAGTAAATAGGTAGACAATTAGACTGGCAAATATATATATATATAAAGTATAGTAAATAAATATATGGATAAATAGATATGTAAAGAGATACATATCTGAAAAGGTAATTAATTAATATGCTTAATTTTGAATTTCTCTTGACAGAAACAGTTATTTACAAATCACATTTTTATAATAAAAATAAAAATTTTAACAATATCAATAAAGAGAAATATTTTACATTTTTAAGAGTGTGTCTACCAAAGATTTTATAATACTTGATATGAGTGAAAAATGAAAATTAATTTTTATTAATTTATGACAGTTTGCTTTTAATATATCGTGCTGTTGTAATAGATAGTTAAAATTAAAAAAAAAAAATGCTGGAAAACAATCTTTTTAAAATAAATAATCTTTTTTACTAAATAAACATATCTAAATTAGAATAAAGTTTATTAGAAATTTTATATATGAATGTAAGAATTGTTTTTTAAAAAATCTGAAAAAATAAAATTAGAAGGCATACAAATGTGGCTTTTGCAGAAGGTTAATTAAGATAAAGTGAATGAAAAACAGAAAATTGTTGAACGTAATAAGATTTGGAAAAAATACATTTTTTAGGATACATTTTGAGAAATTATTTTTTCTAAATGAAAAAAAATGGAGATAAAAGTTTTAGGAAGAAGCTTAAAGGATAATTCAAACATATCTTTTACCTTTAAAATGCACCATATGAAAGTAATGACTGACAATAGAAAACATAGTTGAAGTAAGCTTTAAAACATGACAATATCACATGATCACCATTTCTTATGTTTACATAATTTATTAACACAGTAACAACTTTTGCTGTGCAATATTGCCACTTAATGTAAACCATAGTAATCAATGAATGCTAGGAGATTAATGCATCAAGATCCCTATTTAGTATCTACTCATCCAATATCCCCAGAGTAATTTCTAGCTTATGGCTTTCATCTGTGAAGAGCCTTGGATCTGAGAGTGCATCTAATGCATACCTCCAGCAGCCATCTTTTGCCTTTTTAGTTAATTATAAAGATGTGAGACCAAACTAAAAACATAATAATGTTTTTAATCCAAGATAATTCATTTCTATAATCAGACAGATCTAAATCCAGTTCAGTATCTATATATTTTGATGTCTTTGGTTTTTTAATTATCATAGTCATCAACATCCTTTGTCTAGTGTTGATATCCATTATAACATCACCTGATCACCATTTCTTATGTTTACCCAATCTATTACGACAGTAGCAACTTTCTCCATTCAGTACTGCCATCTAGTGCAAACCATAATAATCAATGGATATTAGAAGGTTACTGCATCAAAATCTCTATCTAATGTCTACTTATCCAATCTCCCCAGATTAGTTTTTAGCTTATGACTTTTATCAGTGAGGAGTTTAGCTTGGATTGAAAACATTATTCTGTTTTTAGTTTGGGATCATAGTTTTATAATTAACTAAAAAAGCAAAGATGACTTCTGAAGGAATGCATTAGATCCAAGGATCTAGATACAGTGTACTCAGATCCAAAGCTTTTTACTGATGGAAACTATAAGCAAGAAACTAATCTGGGAATATTGGATAACTAGGCACTATATAGGATTTTTAATGCACTAACCTTCTAGCACCCATTAATTATTATGGCCTGCAAAAAATGTAAATATTGAATGGAGAAAGTCGCCACTGTGGTAATGGATTGTTTAAGCATGAATAAGAATTGACCATGTGATATTATAGTGATATAATACTAATGCTAGCCAAAGTATGTTTATGACTATGGTTATTAAAAAATCAAAGACACTAAAATATATAGATAGTGAACTGGGATCAGATGGTATAACTACCTATACCAGTGAATTAGTTTGGTTTGAAAACATTATTTTGTTTTTAGTTTCGATATATAGCTTTATAGTTAACTAAAAAGGCCAAGAGGTGGCTACTATAGGGGTAAATTCCAAAGGTCTAGGTAAAGTGCTCTCAGATCTAAGAATCCTCAGTGATAAGATTTATAAGCTAGAAACTTAGTCTGGGGATTTTGGATGACTAGGCACTAGGGGATTATGATGCAATAATCTTCTAGCATTCATTGATTACTATGGCTAGCATTACGTGATAATATTATATTGAGAAATTTGCTACTGTAATGTTGATGATAATATATTATGTTTCTAAATATTTGTCAATTCAGGTAGAAAAAAATCTAAGATAAATAATAAAGAAACAACAAGTATAAAAATTCCTAGGCATTAAAAGACACAAATTTTAGTCATTATATTTCTACTGACCTGAGTTGCCACATAATAATGCTTTGATTAATATTTCTGTTATTGATAAGTGAATTCCCAAATCTTGATCGACAAAACATTTGTAAAGGATAAACTCATCAAAATAATTAACTTATTTGACAACTTTGTTGCATGAAGAGAAATTTACTACAACAGTCTGCAAGAATTTCAGCTTTTTATTATTGTATCTAAAAAATGTTTACAAGCATAAGCTGCTGCATGGACTCAGAAAATGAATCATATTGTTTTACTAATGAAAAATATATTCATATCTCTCTCTTTGAAAATGATTTTGATCTTTAAAAAGACTTTATAATTTTAAATCTATGAGTAATTTATGAATTAATTATAAGAAATGTAAAAAATTATTTTTAAATATATTTAGAACTTCTTTTCTATTACAAATTTTTGAAACATATAAATAAAGACTTTCAAATATATATATTTCAATAAAGTATAGTGGAATAGAAATTTAAAAATATTTATAAAAAAGAATAATACACATTGGAGAAAAAAGTGATAAAGTTGGAATAATGATACCATGTGGTTATGTTTAATAAAGGGGAAAAAACAGATATATTAATCCTAAACTTAATTTAAAGTTTATATCTGGACTAGGAATGATATAATAACCTTTAGTCTAAATGATATGAGTGTAAGAAAATTTGGTACTTACAAATTAAATTATAAAAATGATTTTTATAAAATCTTTAATTTGTATTTTAATATTAAAATAAGTATATAAATTTAAAACTTTATTATAAGTCTAAATCTGATGTGTAAACACATATTATTAATTTTACTAATGCTTTACCAAAAATTAATTATTATTAACAAGCCTTCGCCTCATATAGGCAACAAAATTAATTATTTGTAGTGGATTATTTTTATTAATGAATCGATAGCAAACATTATAAAAGACCAGTAAAGTTTAGTGCAGGAGTAGAGTGAAAGACTTAAGAGCTAAACATTACCTCAATCTATCACTTATAATGCTACACGATCTCCCAAGACACCAACAATAGCCTACCTTTTACAATCAATTATTGTTGATGCTCTTAATAGGCTTGGCAGAATCAATATTTTAAACTCAATGCAGGTAACACATCCCTTTGTGAGCATAAAACATTTGGCTAAGCAGTAAAGTGAAATATGTTTAAGATAATATTTACATTTTTAATTCTATATTCTTTACATTTTTAATCCAAATTATATACCATGCCTTCAAAAATCTCACTCCTTTCCTCACCTTCAGTAAATTTATACTATGTAGCTTTTCACCCTTTGCCTAACTAATCAACTGTCTATCAATGCTTTAAAAATCATTTTAATTAAACCGAGAATATTCATATAACAATTTGTCTCATTGTCTTTATATACTTCCAATTAATATTATAATTGTTGAGAGAAAAAGAGAGAACCCCTCTATTTTAAATATATCATGATGAACTTTGCTCTTTAATGAAATGATCTTTAATCAAACTGCAGTAAAATCAATAACTTTATAATAAGTGATTCTATCCAGAAACATGGTCCAATATTTATCCAATAAGTCTTTTCCAGTACTATCTTCTGATATCACTACGTAGCTGTGATTCTTCATCATCTCAACTTGTTAATCCCATATTATTCATAATCTCTAGTGATGCTTTTGATTTGCATCAACAATTTTAATTTAAAATTACTAAAATTAGTGGGGGAAAACACAAATACATCTATGATTATTTGCCATGAATCAAAAATTTACTTTATTTAATTATCTTAATGATCAAACTAAAAAATGAAAGCAGATAAAATATACTTAATACTTGACATTACGATTGGGATTCTTATGACTTCGACAATTAATTTTTCAGGAGTCATTTCATTAAGAAAAGTCATGCACATAAATTATTATATGTGTGATATACTGATAATCACTGAAGCCAAAGCCTCAGATACTGTATTTCCTTGTCATGATTAAGATCTCTGTTGAAGAATTTAATGCATGAAAAAAATTTAATATAATATACTTCTCTGTCAGTTTGAAAATTGAATCAGTTTATGATTTTATATTATTATTGCTTATTCAACCTGTAATGCTAAAGTCATTTCCAATATCTTAAAACTTTGCTTAGCATTGCATATTTTATGCTCCAAGAATTATAATTTTGGTGATAAGCTTTAATTTATTTAATGCCTTCTACATTTCAAAAAAGCCTTTTTAACTAGAATTCATGCTACTGCTTTTCTAGATGTCACAGATACTTATATCTTTACCAAGAACTGAAGATCATCATTAATATTTTTTTTTTTTTTTGCCCAAGTTTATTATAAAAAATTTCTGTATTTTGTTTTTTGATTATGTTTGTGTGTTTTTTTCTCTTTGAATTTCATTCAACAATAAACTTTTTTTATAAGTTTA
This sequence comes from Epiperipatus broadwayi, assembly GCA_028023455.1. NCBI lineage: Eukaryota > Metazoa > Onychophora > Udeonychophora > Euonychophora > Peripatidae > Epiperipatus > Epiperipatus broadwayi. Next base: position 4,961,980 of record JAQFVV010006220.1, on the reverse strand, counting down.
TCAACAAAATCTGTTGCTAATAATCTTAGTTATGATTATGACTCCAACTATATCATTATGGATTAAAATGGACTTCTTGTGCAGTTTCACACTAATTTCTTTTTCCAGATTCCACCAGCAAACTCAGTTGGCTTTGATATTTTTAGATATTTTGTAATCTCAATGACAGATTTAGAACAACTTATACTTATTGTATTCTTCTGCTTTATAAATGGAATTTGATAGTCCACTGATCTAAATACAGTGACAGAATTGAGACTTATTAACAAAACTAGTGATTCTATCTTTTGATTGAATCTCTAAAAGTTTCTTTATTAGATAATATAAACTTATTTTCACCTTTATTTTAAAGTCATCTACTGTAAGTTTGTGTAAACAATGGAGCCCATATGGTATAGGGCTACAAAATCCCCATTTCCAGAATAGTTTCTAGCTTTTATTTTCATCAGTGAAGATTGGGATTTAAAATTTTAACTAATGGACTTATACATCTAGCTGCTTCTTTTACCTTTTTTTCTTAATATTCATGTGATCAAAATAGTATTCTAAAATTTAAAAACTCTAAGGTTTTAAACCAGTTTAATTTGCTTGTTTGAAGTTATATTAATTATTAATTTGGATTCAGTTTCTATATATATTGTAAATTACTTTTTTATCTTTTAACTAGAAAAGGCAATATCAATAACATCATGATTTTCCCATATGCTTACTCTCATACTAAGTGCATTGCTTCCAGCTTTGCATCTTAGTCTTTATTGATGCAGACAAAAATCCAATTTTGGAAAATACCATATAATGTACATTGATCGCTCAAGCTTGCAATAGATGACTTTAGAATATGATGAAGATAATTACTCTCATGTACTTTTGCTGATGGTATAATATAAATTCTACATCTTGTGAATTCTCATTAGTTTGCCCACTGTAAAGTAAAAATATTTATCCTAATTCATTTATGCCACCTTGTGTAAACTGAATTAATCTTTAGATGTCAGACAATAGTGCTTAACTAGTCCATATGCAGTTCCATTCTATTCATATTCCCATACTAATTTCTAGACTATGACTTTCATCAGTTAGGAATTTTGGATCTCAATGTAGTCCACAAAGCTTGAAATTGTTTCTGGAGCTGGATAGACATATTTAATAAGGATTTAATAACCATCATCTGGTATCTACTAATTACTCAAACTTATCTAAAATGTTACAACTAGAGTAGGAGAGATAGATTTGCTACTTAAAAATAATGTATAGACAAATATATTATTAAATTCTGTTGGTCTTAAAATAAGGTATTCTTTTTTTTTTTTTTTGCAACATGTTAATGTTACTTCAAAATGATGATTAATCTTTCTAATTTTGTCACATCTATTAGTCATCCATATGCATACCTTTGGCTTTTTCATAATTTTTAAAATCTTAATCTGTTTATTTCTAGTATAGATGTTAATATAAAAATTGAAAATAGTATTTTGCAAAGTTGAACTTCATTCAACTATGAACCACTATATATTACCGCTTTGTTTTCTAACTAGAAACCTAAATAAAAGATAATGATTACATGAAAAATTACTGTTTTTTGCAACTAATTTTATTTATTATTCTTTTATTGCATCGTGATATCATTATTTTATGCCTACTTTTATTGACTTTGATCTAATTGTATTATGTGACTGGGTTTTTCTTAAGAAAAAGATGTCAACTATTTATTTTTTGGTTAGTGACTTAAGACCAATTTTACTTGAGAATATTAATAAAGAAAAAACTCTCTGTTCAAATCATTACAAGAAACTCAAGAAATTTTTTTTCTTTAATATTCTGTTTTGTATCATGCTATTTAAAACTGTTATGAAACTCATGCCATTTTATTGATACAAAAAGCTATTATTTTGTTAAATTATACAAGCACATAAATTTTATCGATTTTCAGAAAGATTTTAAATGTTTTTAATTTATATTAAATTAATTTCATTAGAATATATGCCATAGTACCTTAATCTATTACTATACAGTAAATATATTTGTATAAAACAATATTCATTTTATGACAATTTCTTCAAGACTAATAAAGACATTACACTAGATTTGTCACTCACTATTTTCTGACATTATTTTGGTATTAATCCTCATACTGCATTTTCATAAATGATCCATCTAAGATATCTAATGTGCTTAATATTCTCAACGATTTTCAAATTAAAAGTATATTGATTATTCAACCAGGAAAATCTTCAATGTGGCAATTGACTAATAATAAACTGATTTTTTATGACTTCACTGTTTTGTCTATCACATTTTTATTATTCTACTCAAACTCTGAGAAATTCACTTCAGCCAACATTTGAATATAAAATAGGTCATTGAATTATCATAATATGTCCATTAACCACTATGAAAAATGTTACATAGCTCAAAAAGAGAAAAATTATATATTTCACCCCTGGATTACTCCCTTTTAATCTACAATCACCAAAGTATTCTAGCACTGATGCATATTTTTTACCCCATGTTAATAAAAATTAAACAAAAATTACAAAATCTCGATCTCTTTTTGCTTTTTTATATTTTTGTTTTTTCCATTCTCTAAATATTTTTTCTGAATCTCTTTCAACATATTATATTCTAAAAATAAATATTCAAACTCTCCCTCTTATTTCTGCAGAAATTATAAATACATTCCAAATTTGTACCGTATTATTGCCTTAATTTTTTAATACCCCAAATTTTTATCTTAGCAACAAATAAATGATCTTAAAAATCTGCTCTCTCTGGTGTTCATTGATTAATAAAACATACAAGGAATTAAATCTAGAATTGAGAGAGAAAAATGTTATTGCTATATATAATTAAATATTAACTAAGAAAATCATTTGATCCTTTGTTTGAATAGGACTGCTTGTCTAATAATGTATCTAAAAAAGAACATCATTGATCTTTCAATCTTGACTACTATCAAGGATCATTGTTTTTTGTTTGCGTTTATTGTTTTTAAATTACACTTTTGTATCTGCTTTTTTATTTATCTACAAAGATTACAGAGAATACTGTAAGTCGATTTTTTTTTTTTTAATTTTTGTTTTTTTATAAATGGGATTTACATCTGAAGATATTTTTTACAACTTTCATTGTATTTATGTGAAATGATCTTAATAATTAAAGTGTTGGATCTTTTGTCATTAGTAAATGATTAAAGAAATAAAATTAGGTTACAACTTATATATTTTTATTATCAATTTAATACTATTTATCATTTCTACTGGCATAACTTTTGTGACATTTAACAGATATTCAAGATATTATTATAAGTATTTTTGCATAATTTAAAATAATTAATAATATTGTTTTTGTAATTAATTAATAATATTTTACATATATTATGCATGAAGTTTTTTTTATATTTCATTTAATATAATTTAAAATTGTGGTATAAGGTTGCTTTCTAATTGTTTCACAAGTACACTTATATTAAAATTAATATGGAACTTCTTAAAACTTAGAAATCTGTGTATTCAGTGATTTCCTTGTAATTTTATGTATAAAATTCCATGAATTTCTAAGCATCATGTTATTAAATTATAATAACTTCTGTGATAAGGTTATTTAAATAAAACTTTAACTTTATTTCTTTTGAATAATGCTGCCTGATTATGTTGTTTTGTGGCTTTATTTTGATATTGTACTTCCTATATGTGTTTTGCCTTACAATTATTGAAAAATATTTGCAATTGTATTTTGAATATTACTGTTTCTGATATTAGTGTGATTAATAAATTTTATTAGTTTTAATTTGAATTTTATTCATATTTTTATTAATAATAAAATCTCTTTTATAAAAGTAAAACAGAATTATTTTATTTGTATTGGAAACAATCAATATTTTCTCATTGTATATAAAAAGACTAACACAACATCTAACAAATCACTATTCCTCACATATACAGAATGAAATTACACAAATTTTATCTGAAAAATTTACTAAGATTCTGATATATCTAAATTACATTAATCTAACCTAAATTAAACTTAGGAAATTTGTCAGATATATAAAGATCACATATTCATAAAACAAGCACAAACTTTTATTTTCAAACGGAAAAGCTTATTTTAATCTTAATGGTTTAGTAATATGTTTTTTAGATGCATTATGATTTGTAATTAGCTTTGATTTCATTTTTGACCAGTAGAGATAATATGAAAGTCATAAATTATTCATTACATGTGTATTGAAATGTACATGTGTCTGCATGCCATCCTATTGAATTTTTAATCCCAAGACTATGGTCACCTGACAAATTTTTAATGTCAAAATTGTTAGTTGGTGAACATTTAGTCTACATGAGATTTGTGTGACATAAAAAAAACAATATTCTTCATATTTAATGATATGATTAGCAATTCATTTAACATATATATTGTATAAATATGTAATATAGAGAACATACCAATAGCTCAAACAAGCTCTTAACTAATAAGTGCAGTAAGAGAAAATATTTAAATTCCCTATTTGGAATATTCTTATCCCCAGAACAATTGGTTTCAAGCTTATTACTCCCCTCACTGAGGAGCTAGAACATTCAGACACTAGATCTAAAATATTAACTCAAAACACAGCACTTATTTAATACATAATATTTAAATAGAAACTCTGAAATTTACTGAAATAAAAATGTTGTTAACTTCAGCTATCTAACTTAAATAGCTATATGGGACTGAACCAAATTCAGATCTACCATATCTTAATAACCTTAGCACTGCCAAAGCCTTAAAGGTAAAATTATAATAATCAATACAGCAAGTCATATATAGTGTGATATTGCAAATTTCAGAGTTTCTACTTAAATATTATGTATTAAATAAGTGCTGTTTTCTTGAGTTGATATTTTGGATCTAGTGTCTGAATGTTCTAGCTCCTCACTGAGATGAGCCATAAGCTGGAAACCAATTGGTTTGGGGATAAGATTATTCCAGATAGTGATTTTAAATATTTTCTCTTACTGTATTTATCAATTAAGAGCTTGTTTGAGCTATTGGTATACTCTCTATATTACATATTTGTAAATACAAGCTCAAAAAAGAAATGTCACTATATATGGCTTGCTTTATTGATTATTATATAAACATATCACTCACCAACAAGTTAGTCATTTTCAGATAAAAAATGAAATAAAATTAACAGAATTTGATTGAATATTTTAAATATTGATTTGTTGAGAGATTTGGTTATATAATTACCAATTTTAACATTAGCATATTTGGTCTAAGATATATATATATATATATATATATACATTTATAAGACCAAATATGCTAATATTATATATATATATATATATATATATATATAATTTTTATATTTTTCTTATAAATGTAGACTTGGGTGCGTCCATTTGTTGAAGTTATGTTCCAGAAAAATTTAGTTCGAACAACAGTAGCTGATGGACCAAATCCTAGCTGGAATGAAGAATTAGAATTAGTATTTCAGTAACTATATGCTTATTATATTTTTGTAGTTAATAGTAAAATGTATTTAACATGGAAATTGTTCTGTGATAAAAATAAATTTTATTAACATTATCTTCTCATTATGTATGTTATTAACATTCATTTCAATGGCTCTGTAGAAAGATTTACACTCATATGTAAAATTAAAGTAAATTTAAGCTTTTTAAATCAGTTCAGTTGGAGTTAAAATTTTATCAAAAGGTACAAAAAAACATTACTTTTCTACATTGGGCTATTGTGAATTGTAACAAGATTTTGTAAACTTCACACAATTTAAATTTATGTATTCATTTACCTTTTTAATCAAAAATAAATAGCCAAAATATGCAAATGTGCCTAGTCATTTAAGAATTTTATATAAAGTAATTTGTTAGTAGATGATTTTCAGACTTAAATATAATTGCATCTCTTAACTTTTGTTACAATTATCATATACTCTTTATATATAAATAAAGCCTGGTAAAAACAAGATATTATATTTAACCACAAAATTAAGATAAATACAATCTTAATATTTATTTTAAGAGTTTTCAAGGATTAGTGCAACTATCTGTTGAGTTTATAATCTGGCATAACAACAGTCTTTGAGAAAAAAAAATTTCAAATTGCTATTACTTAGTAAATAGATATTTAGCTAATCTAAATTAGACTCATGTTTTGCCTTTCTAATGTATATTTTATATAAACTTAGTGTTTTACTTTTTTATATAAAAATCACATAACTATATCCTGATATTGTAATAATTTTATGATAAATCAAAAATGATTTTTGATTTTTTAAATATTGTATTTTAGTCTCATAATGTCCAGATTCTCTGATTGAATCATAATACAATTTTTTTTATATTAATATGAAATAATCTCTATAACTATCATTGAGTAAAATATCAGGAAAAATATGTTATTATTTTTACTAATAATTATTATTATCATTTAGATAGTAAATATGTATGAATATGAAATTTTTGATACTATTTATAAAGTTTATTTGCTTTTTCATTGCATTTTATGATATAAATGCTGCATTAGAATTTATGGTGTCACTCTAAAGTTAGATGCTAAAATGAACAACTATCTCAGTGGTTGTATGGGTATCACTTTAGGTACATTACAATTTAAAAAATATATTGTAAGAATGGATTTTTGAAATGTTAAGACTATGAATAAACTGAGATGGTAGATTTTTTTTCAAAGATTAAAAAAGAATTAACTGTCATAAATATCTGTGAAGATAGCATCAACTGTGAGATAAAACAAAAAGTAGTTTGTGTCAAAGTTGTGAGGGCAGCAAGTTTGACATTTATCAATTAAACTGTAGTAATTTGCTATCTATATATACTAAACAATGATAAGGATATATGTAAGAGATTGTGGTTTGTGCCGACTGATGAGTGCTGGTTCAGCATGAAGTGTGCATCTTGGTGATCATGCATCTTTTTCACATGTCTTTAGTTATAGAGGATAGAAACCAGTCTCTACCTTGTGTGAGAGTGTATAACTCATTATTGGGTAATCTCTAGTCTAATGAATGACTAATAAAAATTATTCTATACTTCCATTAAATAGTTTGTGACAAAGTTGTGAGGGCAACAAGTTTGTAGTAAGAAATTGTGGTCAACTGATGAGTGCTGGTTCAGCATGAAATGGGCATTTTGGGAATCATAGATCTTTTTCACATGTCTTTGGTTATATGTTTGTGATTACACCCCTCCACAAGGTGTTAAAAGTGTATAGACACTATTCCCTAACTTGTGTGAGAGTGGTGTCATGAAAGTTATACTACAGAAATATTCTTCATTATTAGATAATCTCCAGTCTAATGAATGACTAATAAAAATTATTAAAGGTAATATGAATTTTGTATTATATAGTTAGAATTTTATAAGCAGCATTACAATAAGTTGATATTAGTGTACAAACTTTTCATAATCACTCCACATTCTCTCATATTTAAGCTTTTTTAAAAAAAAAATGTTTGTATGTCTATCTCATTTTATTCTTTTTATGCCTGGAACAAATTTGTTTTTGGTGATCTTATAGTTTGTAAGCAATTTAATATGCCAAATGTGACTTTCTTTTATTGCCTTTTCTTCATTGTTCATATTCTGTGTTCCTGGAGAAGATCAGTCTCTTCACCATTTTTAGGCACCTTTAGAGCTATAATCAAAATGTGTAGAATATTCAGCTATTACTGATTCAAGTTGAATGTTTTCTTTAGAATTTACATTAGTTTAGGATCCTTCATTCTTAACATTTTTTTTAAATATATTATGTCATATCTCACTTTGCCTTCATATAATGGACTAGTTCAGATTCCTTTCTCATAGAGATCATATTGAGCATTCATTGCCATTATCCAATGTGTATATATGAAGATAATATACAGCCAATAACATCACCAAGTCAAAAAAAGAAACAAAATGAAGACATCTTCTAACCCACCTGCATGATGCATGACTACATTATCCAGGGCTAACTTTAGCCAGGGGGGTGGAACGTCATATTTCACCTTGCCTTAAAATAATGGACTAGTTCACATTCTTTTTTTTATCACAATCGGATTGAGCATTTATTGCCACTAACCAATGTGTGTGTATATATATATATATATATATATATATATATATATATACACACACATTTATTGCCACTAACCAATGTATATATATATATATAAAAATAAAGCACAGCCAATGGCAAGAACAGGCCAATAGCAATGATGCTCACTGAATCTGAATGTTTCCATTAAGGTTGGGGATCTGGAAATAAATAATCAGTCTTTTTGAAGGTAAGGCAGAGAATGCCTATCAAACCTGAAAGACAATATGCATTTTCCAGAGAACAATTGTTAAACATGAATAACAGTAGCATATATGGTCAAAGGAAACATCTGCTAACCTGAACAGCAGTGATAGCTCTCCATATTATAGCTATTTATGCTAATGGTTAATGCAGTGAGACAAGTCCATGTTTCAGAACCAGAAGCTGCCAGAACCAAAGGCAACTCAAGGCAAGCTGTAAATACAGCTGGAGGAGTTGTCATACCTACTCACCAGGAAAACTGTCAAGTACAGCTAGAAATGGGTGAAGAAATCTACAAGGCCACATACAGTCCCTTCTTCCACAGTTTCCATTAGAACTGGTAGCAGTATCCTGCTGGTTAATAGGAGGCAGAATATAGCCATCATTACTTAAATCTGTAAATAGAAATCGAATATATGTTTGTATCTATATATTACTAATAGATATATTATTAAAATGTATATATTGTTGTTTGTGTTTATATGAATAATACAGACTAAACATAACATATCATAAATGTTTTTTGTCCATTTTGATATCCATCTACTTCTAGAGTTCTTTAATTTTTTTTCCATTTAAATCCAGTTATCTTCAGTTTTGTTTTATTTGTTAGAACACTTCTTTAAATATGTTTCTCATCATAGCAGATAGTTCATTATTCTTTTTTTTCTTTTTCTTTCTTATAGAATAGTGCATTCCTCTATCATGTCCATTATGTATCTCTCTTTGGTTACCCTTAATGTGACTGTTCCCCAAATTCTAATTTAGTATACTAGGTATTGTCTGGCCTATAATAATTTGATTATGTGTGATCTACTTTACTAGAATTTTATCTAATTAACTTGCTTAGTTATTGTCTTTTCTCACATTTTTATTTAATATATATGTATTATTTTCCTATTATCTTTTAAACAATAAAATATAACATTTATAAACATAAATAACCTTGTGTGGTTTATCTGCCACACATTGGTTATACCATGTAATGATGGACAAGAAGGGTAATTTTCTTTGAAGTTAGCATATGAAGAACATACCACACATTAGTTTGTCAAATATATTGTGATATGATTTGGATAAACTATATTTGCATAACTATTAAACTCAGATATTTTAAGTCCAATAACAAATAAAAGAAGTATTCGTAAATTTAACAAACAGTAAGTCTTCAGTTTTAATATACTCATAAATATGCATTTTATCACTTTAGCATGCATAAATAATTATAATGTATGGAATCACACATTTTGCTTTTAAACTACTGATGAGACAAACTTAATACTGTGTACTATTCAATCTCTTTATTAAGTAGTTCTTTAAGAGTACTGGTTACATTTTCAAATACATCATCTAGTCCTATGTATTAAAGATAGCTTTTATTTATAATGACCCACAGCATAGGTCATGAGAATTATTGTTACCTTTTGATGAAGAACTGTTCTCCAGATTTTTAGTTTAAATCCTTTCATATACCAATACAATTCCCAGTTTTAGCTTGCAGAAAGTATAGACATTGGGAATGATGTTCTATATGCTACCTTATCTTACATAACTAAGTATTGATTTTAAAAAAAATATGTACATATGTGAGAAAAAGACTAAAATGATATTAGATCAGATTAATCCATCAACAGCATGTTTATTGAAGTAAATAATTCTATTAACAAAGAATAGAATAAAATTATATTGCAGTTATTGATATACATCTTATGGGATTTAATCACAGTTACTAATATACATTTTTATGGGATTTGACATATTATTAAATATTAATTTAATCTTAATTAATTTTCTTATTGACCACAAAATAATCATAGAATTATTACCTGCCATATTATTGTCTTGACAGTATCTGACAAATGGATCAAATTCAACCCACATTGTAGCTTAAACAGATATATATATTTATAAAAAATTAAAATTTCTTTCTGTTTTATATATTTAATGTGGAGAGAATTTAGAGAATAGTATATATATATAATATCAGTGATGAAGCATGTCTTTTTTTAGAAATGGTAGCACACTTTTTTTTTATGTTTTTATTTCACTTGCCACAACAATTTTTATGTAATAGTGCGTAATATATATATATTGTAACGTATATAAATCAGAAGCTTGCATGTTTAGATCACGTCGGGTCACCAGGCTCTTGTGTAAACTCAGATCTTCATTGCGAAGGAATGAGCCCAGAGAAAAAAAGGAAAGTATAAACCATTAATGGTAAAAATAAACTATAAACTCTCTTTAATTAATTTAGAATCTCTAAACTTTATTTTCCTTTAAATATGAAGTATAGACTTTCTCACATGAGCAAATCTGAACTTTCTTTTATAAACTGCAATTTTAAAAGTCTTATCTAAAAGTTAAAAATGTAATCTTTTTTAAAATTATGTATTAAATTTTTTTTTAATGCTTAATATAAGATCTGTTGGTAATAGGGCAGGAGTTTGCGATTGCAAACAAATTTAAAGATAAAATCAATACATATTATTATTTGTTGCATTATTGGATTTTAAAAATAGGTCAAATGCTTTATTTGATTTTAAAATAAGTTTAATACCTGAAACTAACTTTTTTTTTAAAGAATAAATTAAATTATTAAATTGACTTAAATATAAGTTGGGTGTAGATGGCTGCTAAGACTCATTTAAGTGTATGTTAGTTTAAAGATGTTTTGATTTCGTATCATTTGTTTCATAGTTGTGTCAATGCTGGTTGAGGGATATATGGATGTTTATATCAATGTAATGTGTGTTAGCATACAGAGCAACATGCCTAACTGAATGAATCACCCCAAAGATGTAGTCATTGTGTTGAAATGGACGTGCAGTACTTCCCATGACATTGACCTCTTTTAGCTCTATGGATTGGGACTATAAGTTGGCAAAATAGACTGCTCTCACATACATATGTAGGATTTCTCTTTAATATTTTATATACATGATTCCTTCACCAGATACTTCCCATGACATTGACCTCTTTTAGCTCTATGGATTGGGACTATAAGTTGGCAAAATGCTCTCACATACATATGTAGGATTTCTCTTTAATATTTTATATACATGATTCCTTCACCAGACAGATGCACATTTCTGTTCTGGATGAGGATCATGTCTTTGAAATAATATCACACTGCAGATGCTCCTGTCAGCATGGTTTTATGCTAACATGTTCACATTGCATTGGTTGCATCTATATATTGGCAAGCGAACGTTGGGTGGCTGTGGACTTTTAGCCTGGATCAAATATTTCGAAAAAAATTTTTAAGTGCATAGTCTGGGTAACCTATTTATGCTCAACATTGTAAGATTAAAATTTAAAAAAAAAAAAAAATAATGAAACCTAAAGCATTTTTTTTTTTTAGTAATTTATTTTTCAAATTTGTTGTTATATATATGTAAATAAAATCTTTTGTGTTATTAGTACTGGCAGTGATTTAGTTTTTTTTTATCTTTATTAAAAATATATTTTAATAAATATATTTTAAACCTCTGCTACTCCTTGAGCTAGTGGCAAGGGCTAATGGTCAATATATAATTATAATCAAATAAACTTGGATCTTTAACTTACGTATCTGCCTACTATATATATATCCCAGGTTCAAATGGCCTGATGGCACCCTTGCACGGCAGATACAGCCAGATTCTAAATCATCCCCAATCATTATAATTGGCACCGAACATAGAGTATGATATTCATTAACCACAAATACCCTTATTCAAAGAAAAGTTTAGGAAATTGTGTGAATAGAATAGTTATAGTAGGAATAAGTTATGATAAGATGTGACTCAGAAATAAATATGGTCATTAAATAAATAACTAAGATTTAAAAAAAAGGAAAGAGTTTAAAATTTTGAAGTGATTTAGTAACTTAAAAATACAGCCACAGAAGAAAAATAACTTTAACACATTATTATTATTATCAATTAGGACTAACCCTAACTAAAGTCTTTTTTTTATCATTTGTTTTATAAGTTCGGTGATATATAACGGAATATTTATATACGTTACATTTAAATTTTTTTTGTAGATATCTAATAACGAGTTAAATGCACAGACGTTCTAAATGCACAAATAATGAGTTATTATATTAATAAGTATCATTTAAATATTGAAAATAAAATAAGTTTAAAGAATTTATAGAATCGAAGCAAAGATTCTAATCTTAAAATAAAACAATAATAAAAAGCGTTTAATCTTAAAAATAATGAAGAGTTTTTAACAAAAATAAAATTACAAACAGGTTCTTAGGGCAAAATGATCATTAAAAAAATTACTACAAAATAAATAAGAGTCAAGAGATAGAAACAAAAGACTTGCTTTTCCCACCCAAGATATAAACACAGACCACAGAGGAAAAAATCTACTTAACCACAGAACCAATGAAATACATATATGAAATATGTCAGATGGATCTGAGCATTCCTAGATAAGACCCTTCAGGACTATAAAAGGAAAAATTCAAAAGAAATAATGATTAGAAGAAGAGAATTTTCAAATTTGTTTCTCTTTGTTAAAAAAAATTTTTTTTGTAGATATCTAATAATGAGTTAAATGCACAGACGTTCAAAATGCACAAATAATGAGTTATTGATTTATTAAAAGTACCATTTAAATATTGAAAGTAAAATAAGCTTAAAGAATTTATAGAATTGAAACAAAGATTCTAATCTTAAAATAAAACAATAATAAAACTAGTTTAATCTTAAAAATAATGAAGAGTTTTTAACAAAAATAAAATTACAAACAGGTCCTTAGGGCAAAATGATCATTAAAAAGATTATTATGTAATAGATAAGAGTCAAGAGATAGAAACAAAAGACTTGCTTTTCCTGCCCAAGATATATACACAGACCACAGAAGAAGAAAATCTACTTAACCACAGAACCAATGAAATACATATATGAAATATGTCGGATCTGAGCATTCCTAGACAAGATGCTTCAGGATTAAGGAAAAATTCAAAAGAAATAATGATTAGAAGAAGAGAATTTTTGAATTCGTTTGTTTTTGTTAAAAAAAAGAAAAGAAACTTGAGAATTCTTGTTGTCCCCAAAATGTAATCATTTTAATCATGCTTCCCTCAGTTTCGCTGGCCAAAGGCAGCTTTCATCTCTACATATCCCAGGATTGAACCACTGGAACCATCTTCATAAATCATCATTGTCTGCAAGAAATGGTTCTTGCATAAACTCAGATCTTTAGTGTGAAGGAATGAGCCTGGAGAAAGAATGGAAAGTATAAATTATTAATGATAAAAAGGAACTATAAACTCTCTTTAATTAATTTAGAATCTCCAAACTTTATTTTCCTTTAAATAAGAAGTATAGACTTTCTCATATGAGCAAATCTGAACTTTCTTTTATAAACTTTGCAATTTTAAAAATCTTATCTAAAAGTTAAAAACATAATCTTTTTTAAAATATGTATTATATATATTTTTTAATGCTTAATATAAGATCTGTTGGTAATAGGGCAGGAGTTTGCAATTGCAAAAAAATTTAAAGATAAAATCAATACATATCATTATTTGTGCATTATTATATTTTAAAAATAGGTCAAATGTTTTATTTGATTTTAAAATAAGTTAGATACATATGTAATTTTAAAATAAGTTTAATACCTGAAACTAAATTTTTTTTTTTAAGAATAAATTATTAAATTGACTTAAATATAAGTTGGGTGTAAATGGCTGCTTAGACTCATTTTAAGTGTATGCTAGTTTAAAGGCATTTTGATTTCGTACTATTTGTTTTGTAGTTGTGTCAATGCTGATAGAGGGATATATGGATGTTTATATCAATGTAATGTGAAGGGTATTAGCATACAGGGCAACATGCTCAACTGAATGTATGACCCCAAAAATATAATCATTGCATTGAAATGGATGTGGAGTACTTCCCATGACATTGACCTCTTTTAGCTCTATGGATTGGGACTATAAGTCGACAAAATAGATCTCTCTTCTTTCTCTTTAATATTTTATATACATGATTCCTTCACCAGACAGATGCACATTCCTGTTTTGGATGAGGATCATGTATCACGCTGCAGACACTCCTATCAGCATCGTTTTATGCTAACATGTTCACAATGCATTGGTTGTGTCTATATATCAGGAAGTGAATGTTGGTGTGGCTGTGGACTTTTAGCCTGGAATCAAATGTTTCGAAAGTCTTTTAAGTGTGTAGTCTGGGTAGCCTATCTACGCTCAATATTCTAAGATTAAAATTTAAAGTAAAAAAATAATAATAATGAAACCTAAAGCATTTTTTTTTTTTAGTAATTTATTTTTCAAATTTGTTGTTATATATACGTAAATAAAATATTTTGTGTTGTTAATGCTGGCAGTGATTTAGTTTTGTGGGGTTTTTTTTATCTTTGTTAAAAATATATTTTAATAAATATATTTTAAATCTCTTCTACTCCTTGAGCTAGTGGCAAGGGCTAACACACAATATATAATTATAATAATATAAAGTTGGATCTTTAATTTAGTATCTGCGTACTATATAAATATTCCAGATTCACATGGCCTGGTAGCACCCTTGTATGGATAATATGGCCAGTCTCTAAATCATTCCTGACTGTTATAATATATATATATTATAACGATTGGGTATAGAGTCTTAATGTTACTGCACTACGAGGGCGCCACTAGACTACTTAGAACCTAGAAAATTTATATAGTAGGCAGATATGCAAGTTAAAAAAAAATTATTTTATATATTTTGAATTTGGACCGTTAGCCCATTGTCACTAGCTCAGTGGAACAGCAGAGATTTATATTTTATAAATTCTTATCTAAGAATATTTTTTAAAAAAGAATAAAATAAGCCACTGCCAGAAATTAACACACAAACATTTATTTATCGACATATATATAAAATTTAGCGTTATTATTTTAGTATGTTTACATTTTAATTTTCATAAGTTCACACAGATGGATTTATAAAAGTTTGTTTTATAATGTTGAGTATAGATCGGATACATAGATTACACATTTAAAAACATTTCAAAATAAACATAAACGATCAAAATATAAAGTCATTGATGGAATAGCAGAGGGAAATTTATAAGAAACCCAATGGCATTCGTCATAAGATGCCACATTGACACCAATAACTTAAAAGATATCTGAATAAATACATTTTAGATATTCACCGTAAGGTATCATTATTTACTGAATGTCTATATATTTTGATCAAATATGAAAACCAAAAACATAATTAACTGATAACAAATCCATGCAAGCATCTATACCCGACTTAAATTTAATGCATTTAGAGTATCATGTATGAATAGACTACATAGATTGCATTTGAAAAGAAAATATTTTATCCCTTATTTAACCTTAGGCCAAAAGTTCGCAGTTAAACCATCGTCAATCCATCTGATATATTGATGTATTCAATGTAATATAAATATGACAGCACAAATATAGATTGAGAAGAAATTGACTCTCGTCCAGATAGGAATACTACATCTATCTGACGAGAAGAGCAATAAAAAAACTCCATAGGAAAGGGACTGCAGTCCTTTTTGCCACCTTACGATCCCATTCCATAGGCAAACAGGGAGTGTGTGGCATATAAAGCGATTCTGTCCAGAGTGAATCTCGTACTACATCTACTAATTACACCAATATATTCAATCCATTAACCTAATTCAACTACGGAATGAATAACCTAAGATTACCCTCCCCTAATATAACTTTACAAATCTATACAGCCATTCACGCCCGACTTAAATTTAACATTTATATAATTTAGTTTAATGAAAAACAGAAATCATAACAAAAACTTAAAGAACAAAAAAAAAAAAAAAATGGAAATGATTTTACAAAAGAAATATATCAAATAAAATTATAACTAATTTAGTCAGATAGGAGATTCTTCTATTTAAAATATTGAAAAGTTTATATTTTAGAGTTCTTAGTGTTTTCAAATTAATTAATGTTCATTAGATTTCATAAAGTTCTTATGGTTTTAACAAGTCTGTAGTTTCTAATTTCTTGCAGTTGCTTGCCATTTGGAGCCAGTGTTAATTCCCCCGGTATCCTGTGGTCCTCAATATAGGAAAACGATGTCATTTCTCTTTCCTTTTAACAAAACTGAAGGGATTGAAGAGTGTGTCTTTTCAATCCCTTCAACTCCGTACTAGCACATCTCACCACTGCTATCTTCTCTCCCAGCTCTTTCTTCACTCACTAAAAATTTATTTCCAAACTTTTTCTTTTATATGTAACTTTCGGATCCAATGGACATTACATCATCAATGATGATGATCCTTCCATCGAGGTCCGATTTCTCGATGGATTTTTTTCATTGGCCATTAGTTTCTATTGTTTTCCTATCTGACCATTGCTTATACATTTAAATGCTCAAGGGCTAGTTTAGTTGGACTAATTAAAATAATCATTTCCATTTTTTCAATAACATTAATTAATTTGTTTTGTACAAACTTAGATATATTTTTATCTTTAAATCTTTGCTGACAATTTAGTTTTAAAATACTTTTTCTTTTTTTTTTTAATAAAGTTTCTTTTTTTAATTTCTCATCTGTGCAATTTTATATATATATGAGTTTAAGATAGAATTAATTTTCAATTTTTATGTCTTAAAAAAAAAAAAAAAGTTTTTAAATGCGAACTTTTTATTTTAATTTCATGTTTAATAAAAAAAAATTATGTAACGGCATATGTGCCCGTTACAATATATATATATTACACAAAAATTGTGTTGAAATGCATTAATGAAGTTCATTCTTTCATTATACATAAAACCAATTAAACTTAGTGGAAAAAATTGCATTAGAATGTGTTAGTGAAGTTTATTTTTTCATTATATATATAATGAATTCAACTGTTAGTGAAATGCGTTAGAATGAGTTAGTGAAGTTCTTTCTTTTGTTATATATAAAACGAATTCAATTGTTAGGGAGAAAAAATGCATCAGAATGAGTTAATGAAGTTTATTCTTTTATTATATATAAAATGAATCCAACTATTAGTGAAAAAAATTGTGTTAGAATGAGTTAGTGAAGTTCATTCTTTTGTTATATATAAAACAATTCAACTGTTCATAAAAAAAATTGAAATTGAATTTTTAATAAAGCTTTTGAAAATAAATTTTAGTGAATTTTTCTATGGAAGCACTCGTTCCGTTCAATACATGGACACTTCATCCCTGATATATATATATATTGTAACAGTTTATTCTGGTGTAAACCCATATATATGTGATATACATTTATTACGTATTTTAAACTTAAGTTTTGCTCTTTTATTTAACAGAAATTTATAATATGAATACATATATATGTGGTTGGTTTTGCGATGCCCTCTAATTACTCACCCAGCATATTTATGAGCATCAAAATGACCTCATAGCACCAATCTTACCTACGAATAAATAAGAATTATGCTGGGAGAGGATGAGTATCTATTTATGGTGGTTAGAGCTTGTACCTCTGGCTAGCTCACTCAGGGGTAGTAGTCAGTGACCGTGGGAAAGAGGTGGAGGGAACATGTAAAAATGGGCATGTAGCGCATGAACAATTTGTTTGCTTTCCTACTTTTTGCTTTTTAATATTATTCTAAGAAATTAACACTAACACACACAATTAAATTTATAATACTAATTAATATTTATTAATATAAAACAAATAATAAAACAAAACCCATAGAATCCCATAATTGGATATTGGTTTGTGCCCGAATAATTAAATAACTCGCATGTAAATACACTCGCACAAGTTTATAAATGCAATACACAAAAATACAGATCATAGCTTGAAAACAATTTCAATCAGGCATTGTCTATTAAGGCGTATATTTATACAGGGTATTATTTCAACATTTTCTTCATTTACTTTAACCCTTTTACACATTATTTAATAGGGCATGCTTTCATTCAAAATAGTTATTATCACTTATGAAAATGTTTGGTTTACCTTGTTTATCTCACCCAGGTGTAGATTATTAGCTGTACGATTAAAAGATTTCTTTCTTTGGTCAATTTCCATAAGGCAACCAATGGTGTCCGGTGAAGGCTGTTCTTTTCATAGTTTGAAGAAGGGCTTCGCTCCTACATTTACAGTGACGGTAGTCTCTCCACAGGATGGATGGCATAGCCTGGCCCATTCTGCTCTTCTACCCCAGCCTGTTCATGATTTTTCGATTATAAACTTTTTTTCTTTTTACTAACTTTTTCTTATGATCCTGCTCGTGACAGTCACAGCTATAGAAGTCTTCTAAGTTCAGCTTTCTCGAATCTAATTAATTATACTATTGTTATTTCTTCTTTCATTAAACCACGTGGTTTGCGAAACAAAAATCTTTTCAATACTTTTCTTTGTTTCTCTTATCTAAGCTTAGGAATTTCCAATTTACCTTGCGATCTACACTCGACCATTTATTGTCTCTTATTTTTAACATTTTATTTTATTAATTAAAAATGTGTTTGTCTCAAGATAGTGATCTGCAACTTTTCGGGTCCTTTCTTTGCAATTAATTTATTTTTTTATAATTTGAAACATTCTTCTTTTGGTCGACCATCTTGGAATATTTCTTTTTAAATTAAAATAACTTTTATTCCTTTTTACAAAATTATTACATTTACTCACTCATGCAGCAATATAAACACGCGTATAAATAAATATCAGAGCACAAACCATATAATCCCCCATCCCTCTTATATTTCAATCTGTTTTTTTATTTAATTACTTATATATGTATGCGCTCGCATACAAGACCACAACGAAAAAGAAAAATAACAATTTACTTAACATTACTTTTGATTTAATTAAATATGTATGCTCAGTAATATTACCCTCTGACTTAGAACAGGGTTTGAACTCAGCCCTGTTATAATACCCCCTCTTCGAAAGCCTTTAAATACCATTTTAGTATTTAGATGGCTCACTCCTAAAACCCCAAAATAATTCTAGTTATTACTCTGATGGTACGGGTTTGAGTGACCGAGCATTATATGATCCCTTTATTTTTCCTGTCCAGTGTCTACCCAAAACACATGAATTCCCTGACATCTCACAATGGTGAACGGACCCTCATACAAATTACAGAATTTTTTACATATGAACTTCCCTGGCTCACTTACATGTGGTGTCTTTATCAACACCCGATCACCCACCTTGAACCTATGGTATCTCATTGGCATTCTATTTTGCTTCTGGCTTTATCTTATGAGGTTGCGATACGCCTGTCTTTTATCACTTTCAGGATCTACTGAGTTTTCCTCACTTCTTGACAGATTGTCCGGTATTAATTGAGGAGCATCACGGCTGCAGTGCAACCATATAGGAGAGAATCCTGTTGATTAATTTACTGCCCAATTCACTCATCTCACTAATTTTTTTGACCCAACCTCTATGGTTGGTGGGGATGTAAGTTCTGAACAATCTACCCAGCTCGTGCATCACTCGTTAACATGGGTTTGATTGGGGGTTCCGGATGGACGTCAGTATATGTCGGATCCCTGATCTCTGTACCCATCTTCCCCATTCTCCAGATGTAAATGGAGTCCCATGATCAGAGAGGATAATCTGGGGTTTCCCCACTAATGGAAAATGTTTTTTTTCTAATATATGTATCGTGTTCCTTGTATTTGCTTGAACTATTGGGTATGCAGCCACGAATTTGGAAAACAAATCATATACCACCAACAAATACTTCTTTTTATTGTACGTGGGCAATTGACCATAATAGTCCACTGCTACCATCTCCCATGGTTTCTTTGGTATTATGGATGTCATTGGGGCTGCATAATTTATTTTTGCTGGTTTGGCTCTCTGACAAATTTCGCATTGGCCAATGACAGCAACTGTTTCAGCATACATGCCGGGCCAATAAAACCATTTCCTGAGCCAATAAAACCATTTCCTGAGCCAATGTTCAGTCTTCCACACCCCATAGTGTCCCTACGCTTGGTGGACATGAGTTACCACTGCCTCTGTCATCTGTTTAGGTATGATTGGCCTCCATTTTTCCAGGTCATTCATGACTTTATATTCAAGTGTAGATCCCTCTAATTTACAACGTCCAATCCTATGTTCATACGAACCTACAACCTGGGTCCCCCCCATCCTCCATGTACTCAATTACCTGTTTCAATTGAGCGTCTTCTCTCTGGTGTTGAGCCAGCTGTTTAATGTCATTTTCAACCCCATCCATTTCCGAGCTCACACCAGCAATATATAAATTTTCTGTCTGCAAATGTTGAGATTTTAAAGGTATAGGGTTTCTGCTGAGAATGTCCACCACTATATTCTCCGAACCCTTACAATATCTCACTGTATAGTTATATTCTTGGAGGTATAAACTCCAGCGTACTAACTGACTATTGGTTAAGTAACTGTGGTTGATGAATTCCAAACTTTTGTGGTCAGTGACCACGATGACTTCTGATCCTAACAAGAGTGTACGAAGTTTTTGGAAAGCCCAAACAATTGCTAGAACTTCCTTTTCAGTTGCCGTATAATGGAGTTCAGGTCCCTTGATCAATTGGCTCTGGAAATACAACACCCCTATCTGACCATCCACTTGCACTTGTGATACTGTTACTCCCAAACCATACCCACTACTATCCGTTTGCACCATGAATGGCCTCTCAAATTTGGGAAATGCCAACACTACATGTTCAATAAATCCTGCCTTCACCCTTTCGAAGGCTTGTTCTTGTTCCTCTTTCCACTCCCACCTTACATCTTTCCTCAATAGCCTCACCAAGGGTTCCATTTTTTCTGCAAATCATTCCTGAAACCGGTTGTAAAAGTTGCACAAGCCAAGGAAGGACCATACTTGTTTCCTGTATCTGGGTGCTGGAAAGTCTCTAATGGTTGAGACCTTATCAGGGTAGGGCCTAATACCTTGTGCTCCTACCATATGACCTAGGAACGTAACCTTTTCCTGAAGTAATGTACTTTTTTTTAAGTTTATTTTAATCCCCTTTTCCTTGCACTCTTTTAAAAACACTGTTATATGCCCTATATGCTCCTCTATGGTGTATGATGCCACTAACACATTGTCCATGTACATCGTGATCATCTTTTTTACTTCAGGGGATAACACCTGATCCAAACATCGTAACAATCTGGCCCCACTGTTAATTAAACCAAACGGCATTCAGTTAAACTGATGTGAATAACCCTCATATCAAAACATGGTATATTTACAGCCATCTGGGTGTAGCTTGATCTGCTAATAACTAACAGTCGAGTCAAATGTTGAAAATATTCTTTTTTCCTTGAATCTTCCCAGAAGTTCTTGTATGGGTGGTGGAACATTGCAATCAGGAATGGTTATTTTGTTCAATTGTCTCGCATTGAGGCACAGCCTGATTGTACCATCTTTCTTCCTCATGACCACCAATGGGTTGCTGTAAGCTGATGAGCATTTTGAAACAATGCCCCATTCCTCCATCTGGTCTATTTGCTTTTTCACTTTGGTTCGATATTTATAAGGAACAGGGTATGACCTGGCTTTAAACGGTTGGTTTTCATTTACTCTAATCCTTTGTTCAAAACCCAGTATTATTCCCAGTTTGGCAGAGAAAACTTGATGGTATTCGTGCAATGTTTGCATCAATGTGCTTTCCCAACTTCCTGTGGTCATCTTTGCCTCTCGTACCCTTTCCATAATGATGGCATTTGTACAGTCTTCCACCGTGCACAATGCCCCGGTTGACCTATATAAACCCTCACTCAGAAATTTAACTACCTTCCCTTTACATGTGACTTGCCTGCCTTCATAATCCAAAGTGCATTTATATTTATGCAAAAAATCTGACCCTAACAAAATGTTGCATATCAAGTCTTTCATTATCAAAAAGACGTGCGGACAGCTTTCTCCATCAATTTTAATATCTAGCCATATTTGTTTGGACTCAATCTTGGCTTTTCGGTTATTGGCCACTGTTACATGAACTGCTTTCAATGGTAGTGTAGGTATATCCAATTGTTCTTTCCCAATTCTCTGGTATTGTCTTTCTGCTATCACCGAAACCTGACTACCTAAATCCAAAAGGGCCTCCATCTCGATTTGATTCACTGTTGCGTGAATTTTGGGGCATGTCTGACATGCATAACCTGGGACTCTGTATTCCCATGAACACACTAAATTTCCTATTTCCCTTTTCTCTTGTCCATATCCTTTTCTTATTCTATGAATTCCTGTCTGCTCTCCGAACCTCAATCCTTGCTCATAAATTTGCCTCATCTGTCTACTTAGCTCCATCTCACCTAATAGTCTATCTACCGCTTTCATTGTTTTCTCCCTCCTTACTTCTATCACCCAGCTGATTTCCTCCGGTAGATTTCTGCACACTATTCTTAGAATCTGTTTTTCAGACAGTCTGCATGCTTCCAGTGTTTTTAGCATGGCCACCTGTCTCCTGAAAAAATATACATATTCTTCCCCATTATTTTCTTGAAACTTCTCTTTCATTAACTGGACTCTAATGTGCTCCTGCAGCTCTTTCCTCCAGAAGGCCTTCTTCAAACCCTTTTTATAATCTGGGAATGTCTGTGGCTGGTGTAAAAGTGAATTCCACCAAGCCTCAGCATATCTTTCAAGGTGGTGGCATGCTATTATTACTTTATCTTTCTCTGGTATTCCATGGGTATCAAAATATCTTTGTAGGCTTTTAATATGCTCTATTGGCCACTCCTCCTTTTCCCCTCTACGTTTTTATTTTCACCCCTTCCATCTGACTCCCTTTTTAGATATTACATTACTATTTCTATATCAGATGCACCAGACCTGCTCTCCATCCCCGAAGTACTGTGTCCTCTGTCTAATTTTTCTATCTAGTCCTTTTCAACTCTATTCCTTAATCTCTTTCTTTCTATTTTTCACCGAGACGATTAGTATTTTCTTGTTACTTTGCCTATCAAACCAAAATATTAACTTGTTCAAAACGAATTCATAGATTTCTAGCACTAGCAGTGTTTTATAATATGCCCTTTTGGGGTAAAACTGTTCCACAAATATCAATCTCCTAATCGCATACACATATATGAAACGGATCAAAAAAAAATTTGTATGTATTGTTTAGATGTATATATATACGAGTTCATATGTAACATAGTCAATATACTGCTTTCTAAAATTGATCACTTAAAACAAATAAAAAGAAAGTTTTATTTATTCACTTTTGTAAATGTCAAAGCAGTTAAATATTTAACACAATAAGAAAACTCTTAAACAGAATATAAAACTCGCATATATAATATTTCTTTTCGAATCAAACAACAAAATTTCCACGGACTGTTCAATACATACATATATATTATTCATTTGAATGCGATTTTGACCTAATTAATTTCCATACAGACAAAATAAACTACCAGCAATAATTCGTCTACACACACTATATTTTATAGCTCTTATACTGTATTTCTTTCCTTTTTTTTAATATAAAAAAAACATATAAAGCAACTTCATAGTCGACTGTCTTATCTAACTTATATTCTATCCCCTGCCCCTACTTTCCGCTCTTCGGAAGCTCCTTTGTTGGTGCACCATTATAACAGTTTATTTTGGCGAAAACATGTATATATGTGATATACGTTTATTACGTATTTTAAACTTAAGTTTTGCTCTTTTATTTAACAGAAATTTATAATATGAACACATATATGTGTAGTTGGTTTTGCGATGCCCTCTAATTACTCACCCAGCATATTTATGAGCATCAAAATGACCTCAATTGGCCAATCTTACCTACGAATAAATAAGAATTATGCTGGGAGAGGACGAGTATCTATTTCTGGTAGTTAGAGCTTGTACCTCTGGCTAGCTCACTCAGGGGTAGTAGTCGGTGACCGTGGGAAAGAGGTGGAGGGAACATATAAAAATGCACATGTAGCGCATGAATGATTCGTTTGCTTTCCTACTTTTTGCTTTTTAATATTATTCTAAGAAATTAACACTGTCACACACAATTAAATTTATAATACTAATTAATATTTATTAATATAAAACAAATAATAAAACAAAACCCATAGAATCCCATAATTGGATATTGGTTTGTGCCCGAATAATTAAATAACCCGCATGTAAATACACTCGCACAAGTTTATAAATGGAATACACAAAAATACAGATCATATCTTGGAAACAATTTCAATCAGGCATTGTCTATTAAGGCATATATTTATACAGGGTATTATTTCAACATTTTCTTCATTTACTTAAACCCTTTCACGCATTATTTAATAGGGCATGCTTTCATTCAAAATAGTTATTATTACTTACGAAAATGTTTGGTTTACCTTGTTTATCTCACCTGGGTGTAGATTATTAGCTGTACGATTAAAAGATTTCTTTCTTTGGTCAATTTCCATAAGGCAATCAATGGCATCCAGTGAAGGCTGTTCTTTTCATAGTTTGAAGAAGGGCTTCGCTCCTACATTTACAGTGATGGTAATCTCTCCGCAGGATGGATGGCATAGCCTGGCCCATTCTCCTCTTCAACCCCAGCCTGTTCATGATTTTTCGATTATAAACTTTTTTTCTTTTTACTAACTTTTTCTTACGATCCTGCTTGTGACAGTCACATCTATAGAAGTCTTCTAAGTTCAGCTTACTCAAATCTAATTAATTATACTATTGTTCTTTTTTCTTTCATTAAACCACATAGTTTGCAAAACAAAAATCTTTTCAATAATTTTCTTTTCTTTGTTTCTCTTATCTAAGCTTAGGAATTTCCAATTTACCTTGCGATCTACACTCGACTGTTCATTGTCTCTTATTGTTAACATTTTATTTTATTAATTAAAAATGTCTTTGTCTCAAGATAGCGATCTACAACTTTTCGGGTCGTTTCTTTGCAATTAATTTATTTTTTTATAATTTGTAACATTCTTCTTTTGGTCGACCATCTTGGAATATTTCTTTTTAAATTAAAATAACTTTTATTCCTTTTTACGAAATTATTACATTTACTCACTCATGCAGCAATATAAACATGTGTATAAAGAAATATCAGAGCACAAACCATATAATCCCCCGTCCCTCTTATATTTCAATCTGTTTTTTTATTTAATTACTTAAATATATATGTATGCGCTCGCATACAAGACCACAACGAAAAAGAAAAATAACAATTTACTTAGCATTACTTTTGATTTAATTAGATATGTATGCTCTGACTTAGAACAGGGTTTGAACTCAGCCCTGCTATAATATATATATATATATATATTATTTTTAAAGTATACATTCTCTCTAAGATTTTTCTAACAAGAATATCAGAGTCTATAGTGTTAGATTCTTGGATTGATTACAGTTTTGGCACTTGAATTGTGGTATCTCCTGAACAATAAACTCATTCAATTATTTATTTAATGAAATTATTTTAATTTTTTATGCTAATACAAGTATTATTATCAGATACTTTACATACATATAATCTGAAGTGGGTAAGATTCCACAGCATCTTAATTAGTCTACTTTTTCCTTGACTTCAAAAGTTTATTAAGAGTGTCATGTTTCAATTATTTTATGCAATTTAAAAATCTATACAAGACAATATGAATAGTTAAATTCAGGTCAGAGCATAAACATCAGCATAGTGAGCAGACTACAGATTCCAATTTTCATAGCAAAATCAAACAAGTAAAGAATTTCAGCAACATTTTTATTAAAAACCCCAATTGTTAAATAAACAAGAAAATCAGCTATCAGTGAAGAATCTTCATTATACAACAATAAGAAGCCAAGATTAATTGACTAAAACCATTCAACTGTTTGTCTGCAATAAAGAAGACATAAACCTATCAGAAAAATCTTCAAATCAGGTCACTAGATGTTTATCATGAGATATAATAGACTATACTTTAAACTTTATGTAAGATTTAGGTAGGTCTTCTCTCCTAGACAGTATACAGCTGTAAGGTCATGGTACAATGTATGTTGAATGGTTTTAGTCAATTAATCTTGGCTTCTTATTGTTGTATAATGAAGATTCTTCACTGATAGCTGATTTTCTTGTTTATTTAACAATTGGGGTTTTTCAAGTTTTAATCATACTAATAATTTATTTTTCAAATAGATATACTATAACTAATTCAATGTTCAGCGAACATGTGTTAATAAATGGAAATTTAGCTTTTCTTATTCAAAAAATAAAACAAGAACGGAAAAGTAATCTTATCACCCATAAAATGAAAAGTTGATAGTTACTTCTTTTCTATATATGTAGTGTTTTTTGAATATGCTTTTGTTTTATCATTGAACAATTTAAAAGTTATTTTGCCTTTATAATATTTGATACTTTGATGATTATTACATATATATCAATTGAGATTTTAAATTGCATATGATTATAATTTAATTTTACATAAATTTTAATATAAAATTATGATTATTTATTAAGTGCATAGGATCTCGTGTCAATGTTTGAGAGATCCTTCTATTGTCAAAAAAAAAAAAAAACATCATTTGACTATTATAAACATTCAAGATGCATATGATAAAGGTTAAAGCCTTTCTCTAAAAGTATATATTTTAATAATAAAAGTTTGTTAAAATGACTCTATTAAGTATAACTTGTGAATTATTACTATTATTTGTGCATCAATTTACTTCTCCATAAACATTATTATATATATTTAAGATTTATAATGTAATTTTATAATATAGTAGGATTATTTAGAAGAAAAATTAATAGTTTCACTTTGTTTATAAATGCTTTGAACTTGTGTTTGTAATTCATTGTTGTTAGTGAATACAAATAACACTTCAAGCTGTGCAACCTAATTTGTTCATCTTGTTAAGAATCTAATATCTAGTAGATTACAATGAATAGCATTGTATGGATAAGCATAGTTGATGAAGTTGTTTGACTTAAAATTTGGATATTTAGGCCACTGCATTGTTTTTATTTCAGTTTTTATTATTTATATTATAAACACCAATGTTTTTAATATCAAATATTCTGATAATGATTATGCATTTAATATTTTAGATTGCATTTAATTGTGTGTAATTCATTGTACATTTATATAAATACAATTGATTCTATTGTGTGTAATTCATTGTACATTTATATAAATACAATTGATTCTATTATTTCAGAACACCAAATAATGAATATACATGTAGCACCTTACAAAAAATTGATGATTGTGTTTTCATTAATCTGTTTGATGAAGTTATCATTGATATTTTAGAGGTAAGTATAATTAGTGTTAAACATTAAATGATATTAGAGGTATATTAAAGTATGAAATTTATAATATATTTAATTATGTAAATCTTTCTGATTACAAGTAATTTTCCTAATAATCTGATATAATTAATACGCTACACATATATATATGTGTGTGTGTGTGTGATCATGTGTGTGATAGATGAAATATTTTTATGTTTTTATTATGATAAAAATATGGGATTATTTACATGCAAACAACTACAAATATCACATGATCACTATTTCTTATGCTTACATGAGTGCCACCCAGTGCAAGCTATATTAATAAAGGGATGCTAGAAAGCTTGCTCATCAAAATTCCTATCTAGTACTTAATCATCCACAAGCTAGAAACTAGTCTGGGGGTATTTGATGTGGTCATTAGATAGGGATTTTATGCACAAACTTTCTTGCATCCATTTATTACTATGATTTGCACTGGGGGATATGAAGAGTTTTTATTGTTTTAACTTCAAATATATTTAGTAATGTTGTTGCTAAGGATTTGTCAATCACCACTGATAATCCTAAAATTAATTACTTTTACTCTAGTATTTAATAATAATAATAATAATAATAATAATAATAATAATAATAATAATAATAATAATAATAATAATAATAATAATAATAATAATAATAATAATAATAATAATAATAATAATAATAATAATAATAATAATAATAATAATAATAATAATAATAATAATAATAATAATAATAATAATAATAATAATAATAATAATAATAATAATAATAATAATAATAATAATAATAATAATAATAATAATAATAATAATAATAATAATAATAATAATAATAATAATAATAATAATAATAATAATAATAATAATAATAATAATAATAATAATAATAATAATAATAATAATAATAATAATAATAATAATAATAATAATAATAATAATAATAATAATAATAATAATAATAATAATAATAATAATAATAATAATAATAATAATAATAATAATAATAATAATAATAATAATAATAATAATAATAATAATAATAATAATAATAATAATAATAATAATAATAATAATAATAATAATAATAATAATAATAATAATAATAATAATAATAATAATAATAATAATAATAATAATAATAATAATAATAATAATAATAATAATAATAATAATAATAATAATAATAATAATAATAATAATAATAATAATAATAATAATAATAATAATAATAATAATAATAATAATAATAATAATAATAATAATAATAATAATAATAATAATAATAATAATAATAATAATAATAATAATAATAATAATAATAATAATAATAATATGTCTTGAGTTTAATTAGAAATAAAAGGAGATTTTCTTTTATTTCTAACCCCAGTTGTTGAGTTATCTGGTTTAAATTCATATAACAACTTGAATTTAGAAATAAAAGAGGAATTTCTTTTATTTCTAATTAAACTCAAAACTAAGAAAACTATTATTAAGTACTGAAATAAAATGGTTTAGTCATGACTCTATCAGTGGTGATTGATAATTTCCCTAACAACATCACTGCTCTAAACATATTTTGAGTTATTTACATGGAAATGGACTTACACTTTACTATGTTTACATAAATATATGTAACACATGAAAACAACACAATCTTACCAGTCCAAGAATTTTTTTGTTGTCAAAGTAACTTCTATAAGTAAAAAGTGGATTCTCTCATTTACTCAAAAAGTTGCCTTGACAATAGATTGAAGATTCTTACTATTGATAAGTTTGAACTGCTTTCTTGTTATTTTCATTTATGAATCATCTTTCTTTTAGCAATATATATATATATATATAACCAAACCTGTCAACACTTAGACAATCCCAATATCAATAACGATCAACAATCTCAAATTGTTCTCAATGCATTTTAATCTCATCTCATATTGAAAAATACAAATATTAAACATGGATTGAAGATTCTTAGTGTTGATAAGTTTGAAGTGCTTTTATGTCATTTTCGTTTTATGTTTATTTTAGCAGAGAGAGAAAGAGAAGAACATTTCCACTTCATATCATAGTGAAAAATATACATATAAGCATGCATTAGATTCGAAATAAATTATTTTTACATATTTTATTTAATTAATTAAATCTCATATTTATAAATATCAAATTTATTGTATGGTTAAAAGGTTTCGTTATATTTTCTCTCATGTAACTTAATTAAAACTTGCATTTTATATTTTATTTTATAGGTAGAATTATATTTGATATAAAAAAAAGTAAAACACATTTTTCTATTTTGAATAAAACTAATTAAGAGATTAAAGTATTTACCATAAACAATAGTAAATCTCTAAGATCATAAAAACACTAAAAATATTTCTTGCAACACAAAAATTAATAAACAAATAAAATTTATATAATTTACAACAGATTATTAGTTAAACATAGAGTACATAAATTGTGCTGAAAGAGTTGCAGAACTTAAACAATTATAGTGAAAGATGTTAGAACAGAATGGCTGAGCAGAAGAAATCTGTTGGCTGAAGATATTACAAGATGAATGAATAGAAAGAAAAATACTTTTGAATCAATTGTTTTCCTGTCTTTGAGATTCTCAAGTCATCCTGTATATCAGTTTATGAAGTTAATAGATAGATATAAAAAGCCATTTCCATCACATGAGATATGTAAAGAGATTTAGGAACACTGACTAAGTTATAAGTAAATAACTACATAGAGAAATCAACTACGGAGATCTTATTTAATATTTCAGATAGGAAATAAATATTAACTTTATCTAAAAATCAAGAAAAAAAATATTATTACAAATTCACATGCCAGAAAGATTGTCAAAAAAAAAGGAACTTTTATAAGACTAAGTAAAATATTGCAGATATATTTTAATTATTTATAATTTAATATATTTTTAGTAAGATATGTTCTATCTAAAGTTAAATATTTAAAGCATTTGGAAATAATCATTTCTAATTTTCAAATTATTTTTAATCTTTTCACATATAATATATATATATATATATATTGCTTTTAATGCCAAGTTGTCATTGAAAAGTAAATAAACTTTTCATATGATTTTTGTTAATTATTGATATCATATTTGAAGAATATGCACATGTTTATAGTGATATTCTAAGGATTTTAAATTAATTAATACTTTATTATACATTATACAGAAAATTTTTATCATGTAAATAGTGAACTTATATCTTTCTATTGTTATTTAATTTATAAAAAAAATTATTTTGTTAAATTTTGACCATTCTTTCTTTTTTGCTTCAAGCTTCTTTGATCTAAACTTATACAGTTCTCAACTAGGATAAAAGCAAGTCTTTTTCTGGGAAAAAATGACATTTTAAAATAAATATTTCTTTTTTTAATTCATCTACTTATTACTATAGATATAAACATCCACATACATACACATAAATATGAGACAATGATTTTTGTTAAATAAGTTGATTCAACTTGGCGCAATGTCATTATCCATTCACATAATATTGGCTATATACAATTAACCTATCATTTTATTATGTATGATAAGTCATAATGGATGGTTCAATTATATTTAAAATATACTATCATGAGTTATAAATAATCACATTTGACAGTAGTATTTAGAATTGGAGTTATTAAAAAGAAATTGCCTGAAGGAAGACTAATAATAAATTCAGCTAATAACTATACATTATAACTTAATGAAAAAAATAGCTATGTGAAGAGGATTTCAGAAAGGGTAAAAAATGTGTTATTTAAAGAGTTAATAAAATATAATCACCCATTATTTATTGGAGTAATTTAATATTTAACTAAAATAATCTAAGTCAATATAGTTAAAAAATGGAAGATGTTACTGAAGAGCAACTTGTAAACCAGTTTAATGAAAATTTGCTATAATCATAAGAAGAATGAGTGAGATATTTAGGAAAATGAACACAGACCATGCATAAGAAGAGTGGGTTGAAAGTTTAGGGAAATAAAAAATACCCAGAAAAAAAAAAGGGGGGGGGGTAAAGAAAAACTAAAAAATATCAGGGTGAAAGAAAGAAAATTGAAGAGTATAAAAGAAATATTTCAAGAAAATAGAAAAAATCAAATGGAAGTTCAAAGAAAGAGAAAGATATGTCAAGAGTTAAAGGAAGCTAAGAATGATGGGATAACAGATTCCTAAACTTAATATATATATATTAATGGTCACTGAAAGGATTTGAAGATTTCTTAATGTATCCGCACTACAAAGGTGCCATCTAGGCATTTGAACCTAGAAAAATTTATATAGTAGGCAGATACGTAAGTTAAGATTCAAAAAAAATTTTTATATATATTATTCCGACCATTTTCCCAATGTCACTAGCTCATAGAGTAGCAGAGATTTAAACATTTTTATAAGTTTTAATAGATTTAGATTCTCAAAATATGTTAATATTTAAAACAATAAAATAAAAGAAGCCACTGCCAGTAATTAACACACAAATAGATTTTATTAACGCACATTTAAAATTGAGGAATAAATTTATTTTAGATTTTAACATTAATTTTTTTAAAATTTAAATTACTATTTTAAATAGACTGCACAGATGGATATTTAAATTATATTTTACTTTAGCATGTTGAGTATAGATAGGCTACATAGATTTTTCTTCCCTTAAAACTTATCAAAACATTCATTCAATCTCAGACTAAAAGTTCGTAGTCAACCCAATGCCTGCTTCCAGATGTATAGTCGCAACCAATGTAATATGAAGATGCTAGCATAAAACCACGCTGAGAGGAATGTGCATCTGTCTGACTAAGGAATCATGTATATATATATTTTTTTAAAGAGTGCTACATATGGAGGAGAGTGGTCTTTCTGCCGACTTATAAATCCCTGTCCATAGAGCTAGAAGGGGTTAATGGTGCAGGAAATACGCTGCGACCATTTCAATGATATGACTGCCTCTTTGGGGTCATGCATTCAGTTGGGCACGTTGCCCTGTATGCTAATTATGCTTCACATTACT
This sequence comes from Epiperipatus broadwayi, assembly GCA_028023455.1. Taxonomy (NCBI): domain Eukaryota; kingdom Metazoa; phylum Onychophora; class Udeonychophora; order Euonychophora; family Peripatidae; genus Epiperipatus; species Epiperipatus broadwayi. Next base: position 4,929,463 of record JAQFVV010006220.1, on the reverse strand, counting down.
TTAATATAAACACCCATGTATCCCTCCACAAGCATCGCCCTAACTACAAAACAAATAGCCTGAAACTAACCCTTTAAAATAAACATAAATGAATTTAAACATGGTTATTAATTTTTATCCATGCAGCTATCCATACCCAACTTTATAGTAATACATTTTAGTTAAAACATAACACACACACAAAAAAAAAAGAAATGGAAATGATTGCTTAAACATCTGCATAAAAAAAAAAAATAATTAGTGAATTTGCATTCTTTAATTCAGATAAGAGTTCTTATTTTCAGCTATTAATTCATTGCAATTTTAGAAAAGTTCTTATTAGATAGACACAAGAGTTCATACTTTACGGATTGAGTAGATTGAGAAGTCCATCTTCGTGATCACTTTCGTAGATTTTGTCCTTCTTTGAAACGAAACCGCTACTTGCCATTCATTTGGTCAGGAACTGTCATCAAGAGGCCTCAGCTGGTTGTCCGGAAAATTAAATTTATTGCAGACTTCCACATCGTGAAAATCTGCAATATAGCTAGTTATAACGATATATTCATAGTCAGCTCTCAGATAACAATTATAATAATCATTTTGCTTTTATATTTTTCTTGGCCTCTTATCATCAGATCTTGGGATTCATCGAGCAAGATGTCACTAATCCTCTCGTGTTTCAGTTATGGTCCATGCTGTCATTTTCGTGCTTGCATTGGTCATTTAATTTCTTTGTATTCTCTTATCTGACCATTTAATTTATTTTAAATGCCTCAAGGGCTAGTTTGCTTTTGAACAATCATTTAATTAATAAGACAATCATTTCCATTTTCTAAGATTATAGAAATCAACATTATTTCTATTTTTAAAATATCAATCTTTATATTTTTACTTTTTTTTTTTACAACAAAAAATACTTTTAAATACTTTTTCTTAAAATAGTTTAAGTTTTCCATCTGCGCGACAATATATATATTAAACAACTTTTACTTTTCAGTTTTTAAGTTTTTTTCTTTTTAATAAATCAATTTTATTTATGATCTTTTTATTTTCATTTTAAAATAATGTGACAGGATATTATATTCCGTTACATATCAGTAATCTTCCTCAAAAACAAAAACATTAAAAAAAAAAAAGAATTTACTTAGTGTTAGTAATGACGGTACACAAATTGATTATACTAAAAAAATTTTAAAAGGACAAAACTTTGGTTATTAATTAAAAGACATAACTTTGGTTAGTAATTACAAGAAAAAAAATGCTGACTATTCTTTCTTTTTCACCCCAGCTGAGATTACACCTCCTCCCTCAACAGTTCCCTTTTTCCTACATTTCATTATTAACTTAGGCAAGTCAAAGAAGTTATGTGATTTTAGACTTTTTTTAAAAAAAAATTATGATTTATATTAATTATTACATTTTATTCCTCGCATTTATTTCTACATATGCGCAATTTTCTTACTGGCAGTCTTTTAAAACACAATTCAACCTATAACTTTACGTTAATACAAAAAATACATCCATACTCATTTCAGAAAAAATATTACGAGCTTCATTTTCAAGGTACTCTTGGTTTATTAAATATCGGACTATAACTATACGTTAATACAAAAAATATATACTTATTTCAAAAAAAATATTACTGGCTTCATAGGTACTCATGGTTTATTAAATATCGGACTCTAACATTACGTTAATACAAAAATATATATACTCATTTTTAAAGAAAAATCTTACTGGCATGATTTATTTTTAAAATTCTCAGGGCACTCGTGGTTTATTAAAGATCGTGCCACGTTGCGAGACCACTTTAATGGTCACTGAAAGGATCTGAAGATTTCTTAATGTATCCGGACTACAAGGGCGCCATCTAGGCATTTGAACCTAGAAAAATTTATATAGTAGGCAGATATGTAAGTTAAGATTCAAAAAAAAATTTTATATATATTATTCTGACCATTTGCCCAATGTCACTAGCTCATAGAGTAGCAGAGATTTTAAACATTTTTATAAGTTTTAATAGATTTAGATTCTCAAAATATATTAATATTTAAAACAATAAAATAAAAGAAGCCACTGCCAGTAATTAACACACAAATAGATTTTATTAACGCACATTTAAAATTGAGGAATAAATTTATTTTTTAGATTTTAACATTAATTTTTTTTTAAAATTTAAATTACTATTTTAAATAGACTGCACAGATGGATATTTAAATTATATTTTACTTTAGCATGTTGAGTATAGATAGGCTACATAGATTTTTCTTCCCTTAAAACTTATCAAAACATTCATTCAATCTCAGACTAAAAGTTCGTAGTCAACCCAATGCCTGCTTCCAGATGTATAGTCACAACCAATGTAATATGAAGATGCTAGCATAAAACCACGCCGACAGGAATGTGCATCTGACAGCATGATATTATTTGAAGGAAATGATCTGTGTCCAGAACAGGAATGTGCATCTGTCTGACTAAGGAATCATGTATATAATTTTTTTTAAAGAGTGCTATGTATGGGGGAGAGCAGTCTTTCTGCCGACTTATAAATCCCTGTCCATAGAGATAGAAGGGGTTAATGGTGCAGGAAATACGTCTGTGACCATTTCAACGATATGACTGCCTCTTTGGAGTCATGCATTCAGTTGAGCACATTGCCCTGTATGCTAAACATGCTTCACATTACATTAATATAAACACCCATATATCCCTCCACAAGCATTGCCCTAACTACAAAACAAATAGCCTGAAACTAACCCTTTAAAATAAACATAAACAAATTTAAACATAGTTATTAATTTTTATCCATGCAGCTATCCATACCCAACTTTATATTTAATACATTTTAGTTAAAACATAACACACACACAAAAAAAAAAAGAAATGGAAATGATTGCTTAAACATCTGCATAAAAAAAAAAATTAATAATTGAATTTGCATTCTTTAATTCAGATAAGAGTTCTTATTTTCAGCTATTAATTCATTGCAATTTTAGAAAAGTTCTTATTAGATAGACACAAGAGTTCATACTTTACGGATTGAGTAGATTGAGAAGTCCATCTTCATGATCACTTTCATAGATTTTGTCCTTCTTTGAAACGAAACCGCTACTTGCCATTCATTTGGTCAGGAACTGTCATCAAGAGGCCTCAGCTGGTTGACCAGAAAATTAAATGTATTGCAGACTTCCACATCGTGAAAATCTGCATTATGGCTAGTTATAATGATATATTCATAGTCAGCTCTCAGATAACAATTATAATAATCATTTTGCTTTTATATTTTTCTTGGCCTCTTATCATCAGATCTTGGGATTCAACAAGCAAGACATCAGTAATCCTCTCGTGTTTCAGTTATGGTCCATGCTGTCATTTTTGTGCTTGCATTGGTCATTTAATTTCTTTGTATTCTCTTATCTGACCATTTAATTTATTTTAAATGCCTCAAGGGCTAGTTTGCTTTTGAACAATCATTTAATTAATAAGACAATCATTTCCATTTTCTAAGATTATAGAAATCAACATTATTTCTATTTTTAAAATATCAATCTTTATATTTTACTTTTTTTTTTACAACAAAAATACTTTTTCTTAAAATAGTTTAAGATTTCCATCTGCGCGACAATATATATATTAAACAACTTTTACTTTTCAGTTTTTAAGTTTTTTTCTTTTTAATAAATCAATTTTATTTACGATCTTTTTATTTTCATTTTAAAATAATGTGACGGGATATTATATTCCGTTACAATATATATATATATCATCAACCATTATCAATGCACTGCAGGATGAAGGTCTCTCCAAGTTTAATCTATCTTCTCTGATCTTTAGCTTCTCTTCTCCACATCACCCCTGCACACTTTCTTATTTCATCCATCCATCTCACATGTGGTCTCTTTCTGGGTCTTTTACAATCTCTTGGAGTCCAGTTTAAAATTTCAATTGTCCATCTATTATCATCTCTTTTAACAATATGTCCAGCCCAACTCCACTTCAATCTTTTAATTTTTTCAATGAGGTCAGTAACACCTGTTTGTTCTCTTACCCACACATTGCATTTACGATCTCGTCTTCTTCCTCCCAACATACATCTCTCCATACTTCTTTGAGTAGTCTGAAGTCTCTGAATTGCTCTTCTATTAAGTGTCCAAGTCTCAGATCCATAAGTAAGAACTGATAAAACACATTTGTTAAAAACCTTCCTTTTCAAACACATAGGCATATTTCATATATATATATATTATTATTAAACCTAAAAGAAATGTATAATGAATGAAATCTATTGTAAAACTAATTCAGAAACTATGGAAGAGTTTAAAATAAGCCTAAAATCTATTCTTGATTTAGAAGTTGATAGTGAATAATTTTAAACTGGTTGGGGAAACTAAAGAAGATTACAAGTCTGGCAGAAATAGTACAAAAGAATTTTAATTTGATGTGGATAGTGTTGACAAATGTAAATTCAATGTGAATAATGTAGAGAAATATACAAGTTATATGAAAATTTTAGAAAAAATTAACTTAGACATTGTCATTATTGAAAAAATTAACCCCCTAATGGGAAAACTCTTGAAGAGTCAAAAGTTATTATGGACATATCTATAACTATTTTCAATATAAGAAATGCAAAACAAGGAGATGCTACCAACATTAAATTATTTGCCACTTTCACGGAGTCAATAACACAAATTTGTTTTAAATGAGAGAATACAAAGCAGCTTTCATGAAAGAATAAAAAGAAAAAAATTTTAAAGATGAGAAATGTGAAATGATATAAATTGATAATCATGTATACAGGAAATCAACTTTATAATTAATTGATTACTATACACAAATATGAACAAATTTAAATTAAAAGAGAACATAACTTTTAATATGTAATCTTTCTTCTTGAAAGGACAGTGGAACTGAGTTTGAAATATTCCTTGGATATAAAGTTAATATTAAATGTACCTAATAGATAAGAAAGAAATTATTATTACAAATATGCAAGCAAGATAAGATTGACTGAAAGAAAAACTTTTATATGGCTAACTAAAATTCAGAAATAATAATTTTTAAATTTCAAATTATTTTAATCTATTCATTTATTATATATACAATATTAATTTGTCATATATATTTAGTTGTAGTATTGCTCTAATTATCAAGTTGTCACTGATAAGTAATTAAATTTTCTTGATAATCTAAGTTAATTATTGACATTTTAAGAATTTAAATTGATTAACTTTACATTTATTTCATAAGTAAATAGTAAACTTTTATCTTTGTATTATTATTTTATTTATAAAATTTATTTTGTTCAATTTTGATGTTTTCTTTTTTCATGTTTTATATTTTTAAATTGTTTCCTGAGGTCTAAACTCATGCATTCTCCCTGAATTTTAGTAGAATAAATGGAAATTCTTTTATAAAAGAAAATGACATCCTAAAATAATAAAAAATTTCAAATTAATTAATTATTGCTATAGATATAAATATCTATATACATAAATATGATAGCATGTTTTATTAAATATGGCTGCTTCACTTGGAGAATAAATTAGCTAGTATCATATTCAACTCAAATAATGTCAGTTATAGGTATTTGACTTTCTGTTTCATATAACATATCTGTATATAATTTTGTTTACAAGAATCTTTCAAAAAACAAACAAACAAGAATATTGAATGTAATTTATTAGCATTCTTTCACACTAAAAATTCTCTTATAATACATCTGTTGAAGTGCCATAGATTACCTGAGAAGTCTGTATTAATTAACTGTCAATTATTTTTAATTTAAATAAGTACATATATATATAGTAATTAATATATAAAACCAAGTTCAGTGAAAATAAAGGTAGATCACTGTAGATTTTTAGTTAGGCATTTTTATCAAAATGCCTCAGCATATATAACTATTTTATTAAAATTGTTTAAAGATATGATGGAAAATAAATTTTGGTAAAACAAAAATATTATTTAATATATCTTTAATTGTTTAAGTCATTGCAATGTTTAGGCATCAGTTATAGTAAATATTTATGCTTTTTTGAAGTCAGATAAAGTATATAAAATGAAAGACATAAATATTCAAGTGAGATGTGTATTTGGTAAATGAAATGTTATCTATTATAGATTATTATCTATACATTTGTACTTGGAAAAAAAGCTTTCAGTCAATAGATGTGCCTTCCCTATTTTGACTAATGGCTTTCAAACATTGAACTTTAAAATAAAACTAATATTGTAAGAGAGGCAGAGGAATATAGAAAAAAAACATGTTAATTATAACAAGATGATGGAAATTGAATGAGTTTAAATTTAATCTTATTAATAATATTAAAAAGAAAAGCATCTTTTATAACATCTCATTTCAGATGAGGTGATAAGATCAAAAAAATTCAGAATCATAATCTAGAAGACTGATAAATCTTTGCATAAAAGTATAAAAAAGACTTTAACTTGCAATAGATTTTCAATGATATCATATAAATGTAGAAATAAAGGTTGAATCATATTAAAATAGAACAATAAATATTTTTTAATAATAATTCATATTAATGAGATTTTGTGGTACTAAAATAGAAGCTATAGTGTCTGTTTTGATAACAACAAATCATTAAGATTCTAGCTTAAAATAATATAATAATATAAGAACAGTTATCTACTCTGTCATCAAGTGTCAGTTTGAGTAATCCATGTTTACTACAAATGACCCTTAATTGGAATAAACTTTTATGTAAAAAAATGTTTTGTATTGATTTCATGTTAATATGATTTTACCCGTTTATATGTGCATGTTAATGATGCCACCTTTATGTGAAATACTTTGGAATATGATGTTTAATTATGATGTGTGTATATATATATATGTGTGTGTAGAGAGAAAAGGAGGAGAAATAATATCATTTATCATTTCACTAATTCCATTAACGTTTTTGCAGTAATAAGGATATTAGATTGACAATTCATATCAAAATAATATCTAAGAACTATTATAAATGTTTTTGTATATATATATATATTGTAACAGTACAGAATCTATGGTGAAGTTGGGGTGATGATCTCATCATCAATCCCAGTTCAAAATAAATATTTCACATAATAAAATTTAACATAATTTAATAATGAAATATAATATATATATATATATATGAACATGAGATCACTCTGATAGATCAGCATAGCTAACTATTTTAAGCATAAGCATAATTAACTACAAATTCACCATCATTATAAATAACTATAAGTTATTCATCATCATGAATGATCAACAATAAAATAAATCAACAGTCAATCTGGTAATTCAAATTGAAATGGGTCTACTGTAAACCACACTAACTATTTAGCTCTTGCTAGCTTGGGGAAATTATTTAAATATTAATTTGGATGTACTAAACTTAAGTGCTCATCCATCAGAATAATTATAAAAACAATAATGCTGGGATATTAAAACATGTTGATCATTATCAATGCTCTGGCCATTTAGTACTATTGATGTACTGGCCAACTATAAACTTAATGTCTAATAGAGACTAAACTAAAATAAAATGTAGTGAATGGATTTTAAAGAATATTCTATCAACTGGAAGCCATAAATGCTAATGTACACCCCTTTCATGTAATAGACTATTACGCATGAATCTGGCTAAGATATCATGACCAAGAGATGAAGCAACATATAATAACCTAAAAACCATTTAGAATCAAGTCACTGGAATAATTTTAACAATGGAATATAAGTTTATTAATAACAATAATAAAAACAATGAAATTAAGGTCTGCAGAATTTGTTATGCACATATAAGCCTTCTGATTTTGATTAATATACAAAGTTCAAGTTATTACATTATGATTTATATATATATATATATATTTCAATATAAAACATATATATATATATCCATACCAGACATGGTATAATTTCAGGACATATTTGAATCATCACATAAAAATAAAATAAATGATTAAAATTCACCTGTACATGTCTAGCTGACATGTATTGGTATTTGTAAACAGATGTACAGTACAATTGATAAATATATTTCCATCATCATATGAAATACAATAAATGATTGAAATTTTAAGATCATATTTTAATGATACAAATACCTTATACTAAGTTTAAACAAAATACATATCTCATCTCATAGATGTGTGATATAATAATTTATTAACATCTTTGAATCATCATAATCCATAAATGAATTTCATTTTTTATCATATAATACATAATTATAGATTTAACATATGTGTGTACATAGAAATGTATGTGCATGCTGACATTTATACCATGATATTTTAGCAAAATAATAAAATTATTAAAAATATATTTTCAGAATCAATTTCCTGTTGAATATACATAAAATTCATGCACATGTGTGTATATAAAAAATAATATGAATCAGTTATTAAATTCTTTTATAACAGTTTTTTTAAAAAAAGAAATAATAATATCAATTCCTTGACAGTTCATAAAAGTTTTTTAACAAGTTATTTTTAATTAATTATAAACATCTTTAAAAAAATACTCCAGCAAATTTCTTTTGTTTTTCAATTGAGAAATACTTGGAGATTAATCAATTTTTTTACTTTTAGGTTTTTAATTCAAATAAAAATTATTTACTTGTTTACTTTTAAATTATAGATTTTAACTGTCATTTTCTTTAAATAAATAATTTAAAATAATATTGTTCTCTCTATATAGGTCACTTTTAAAATGTCATTTTACAGGAATTATTTAAAATAACTCAGCAGTTGCACTTTATATAAAATATATGTTTATCTGTAGCTTTTTATGTATAGACAAAACAGTATATATATATATATCAATTCTTTAGAAAGCTGATGGACTCTCTTGGTGAGCTGGTCTTGGTGAAACTGGCTTATAGTAATCATCAGGAAAGATATAATTCAGATAACTGTTTACATTCAATCAGCTCCATTTAGTCTAAGCTGGGATAGACTTGAGGCAAGTTAGCTGTTTTATCTATATTATGGCTATGAAACACTGGAAGATGATCCTTTTGGTCCGTGTTAATTCAAACTCCACACAATGTGAACTATGAAGCAGTTGCTAGACTTACCCTTCTTCAGTTATCTCTTCATGGTATTTCTATGTAACTCTGAAAACCAACTACTAATCTTTTTATCAACCCTTTTTATAGTTAGGGTAAAGTGAGAAAAATTCATTAACTCAAAATGTTTTACCTATCTTATCAATTTCTATCTCTTTTACTCTTTCCAATTCACTTTATTCCTTTTAAGAGCAACTTTGTAATTTTATCAAAGTATCTACAAGTTTTATTTTTAAATTTTTTTTAATGGCTTGAGTGGCAGCCACTATCAACAAATTATTCATTTAAATTTTGATTTTTTTAAAATTGCATGAAAATTATAAGCATGATGTCAACAGAAATTCTGTCATTGGTTGCTGTTTGAATTCCCTTTTAAAATGGTATATCTTATGTTAGAATCAGACAAAATTTAGATTTTTTGTTATTATTTTCCTTAGGTTCATTTAATTTTTTTTTGCTCAGTTTATTAGATTATGCAAAGGAGACAAAGGCACAATTTCCATTTTAGCAGGACTCTGAAGTAAAATGGATTAATAATGTTTTGGTAATTCAAGGCCTTCATCCCAATAAAAATGTAATATCATAAGTATTCAATTTTAATTTTTTTTTGGTATTTTAAATTTTTTTATTATTTGTGTAGTATTATTTTAATTTTTTATTATTATTTGATAATTTATAATTTGTTAATGTATTTATTAATGTGTTTGCATTTGTATTAGTATGTGTAGTATATAAATTATACACACTTGTATACCAATATATAATAGTGGTTTATGTATAATGTAATTTTGGGGGTTGTAAGTATTCAATTTAAATTTTTTTTTTATTTGCATAGTATTTTAAATTTTTCTATTATTTGCATAATTTCATTATTTTTATAAATTATAATTTATTAATGTTTTTGCACTTGTTTTAGTGTGTGTAGTCTATAAATTATACTTGTATTCCAATATAACATGGTGGTTTATGTACAATGTAATTTTGGGGCTCTGATCCAAGTTTGAGGCAACCTTATTTTATAGTCATAATGATTCTCAAAAGGTTTAATAATTTATTAGTGTGTTTATATATGTATTGTGTGTTTGTGTTTGCACTTGCATGTCTGTATTTGTATAACAAGTAATAATTTATATGTATATAGTTATGGTATTATAGAGCAGTGGAATGTAAATTTTAAGTCTGACTATCAGATGTTCAGAAAGGTTGCAGATGATAAAGTAATCACATAATTTACTGGGCATAGTACCATGTGAAAATATAAACTCTTAAAACCAATAAAGAGAGGTTTCAAGTGATGTGTGTGGTGATAGCCACAATGGTTATGTATACCACATGGAATTGTATGCAGGCAAAGAATCAAATCCTGATTCTTGCCTATGCCTTGGTACTCATGCAGTGGAGTCAGTAGTTTTGCCACATCTTGCATCACATTATTTTCAAGTCTATAGCTAGCAAATGAGCTATATGCAAATAAATTATATCTCTGTGGGACAATAAATATAACAAGATAGCATCACTGGTGTGCATAAAGAATATAAACATCACTGGTGTACACAAAAAATATAAAATGAAGAGATGAAACTCATTTTATCATTGATACAGACAGTAGCCTTTAATTTCTAGTTTTGGATAGACAAGAAGCCAATTTCTATGATGACAAATGCATATCCACCTTCTGGAAATGATTTATTTTGTATCTTTTATTAGAATGAATCTTTTTCTTATAGATGCCTTGAGATTTGTTAACTTTTGGGGTACAAGATAAAAATGAAGAATTCTTATGCAACTATTTTTGTAGATTCTGAAGGTATGGATTATCTCAGGTAAGAAATATTATAGTTTGAATGAGAATATTGTGAGGATTTCAAAGAAATTATCAATGAAGATGTAATTTAAACTTAATTAGTGATAAATTAGAAATTATGAACAAACAATAAAGTAATAATTATTTCAGATGTTGAAATTTCTTTTTGTTTTACTTTTTAATGGTAATCAGTATTTGTCTTAGCCTTATTGTTTTCCTTAGTTTTTCTAGTTTCTATCAATGTAAAGCTTTTTGCCCTAAAATTATTAAAACTGAAGTTATTGTGAAAATTGTGTCTCAATTCAGTTTTTTTAAATTTAGTATGGCACCAAGAACTATAAAATAGTTAAACTAGATAGTGGAAATTTTACCAAAAATGTTTTACAAGTTTTAATTTTAAAAAAAGATTTCTAAAATAGATATGGGAATCTAGTTTAACATAAAACATGCTTGTTTTAATACATGAATTTCAAAATTAGAATTTAATAAAAATATTCATTAGACCTTTTTAAATGTTTAATTTATAATAAAATTTTATTTTAAATTCAAAATTATTTAATCCTTTACTGTTGTTATTCCAGTGAAATGTAGAAAATATTTACAAAAAAAATTTGACTGTGTTTATTTCTACTTTTCCTTTCAACTTTATATATATATGTGCACACACACTACTATGTATACCATGAAACCCATACAGTTACAATATATATATTTTGGGGGAATACGAGAATAAGCAGAAGTTTATAAGATGGAATTTTTAAGTACTTAATTTAGTATTATTGTGCTATGGTATACTTTTAAAAGAAATGTATAAATGTCATTATTATTTATTTATTCAAAATGTAGTTTGAATTTTACATGATAATTCATGAATATATATAAAATAAATGTTTAATAATAGATTTTGCAAAGATTTTTTACCATCTGAACATTTTTACAAAAGAATAAATTCTTCTTGTTAAAAACTAGTAACTTATTTTTTCAGGATTTTTTTTTTTTTTTTCACATTTTAATTTTGACTTTTTATATTGTGTGTCTATATATATTTCTTTTTATTTAAGGATGAACGAGAACGAAGTACAAATATTCATCAGAGGATTGAACGTAACTGGTTAGGCAGCATAAAAATACCATTTTCTACTATTTATTTAAATTCTCGAGTAAGAAATTGTGCAATAATAATTTTCAATAAAGTTTGGTCTATATATTTATAAATAAAAAGTATAACTACCAATGGGTAAAAATTATAATTTTATTATAATAAATAAAACATTGAAAAATAAATGTCTGAATATGAAATCCTATTATTTTGTTTATTGTAATTATCATTATCATATTCATCTCTTTTATAATATTTAATTTTTATTTTAGCTTTATTATTTCTTTATAAATCTATGTAGCTGCAATTGTATTAAACATTAATATACTTTAATATAATATAATTATATAGAAATATTTCTCATCCGAATTTTCAATGAATTCTAAATGTCAATGCATGTCAAACAATTGGTTTCTAGTTCTTTTTCTGTAGTTGGTTTTGTAGTTACATTTTCTTCTCTTAGTTATTATTTTTTACTATTATTTTGCCATTGAAAGATATTTTGACTTAAACATCATATTTTGAACGCAAGCCCTCTAACTTCTATAGATCTAATATTAGAACATATATCGTTTAGGTATTTTATTTGTAAGATAACTCTTAGTTCTATTACTAATAAAGTAATGATAAAAAATATATTTGTTACTGATGTATCCTACTTTAAGTTAGATTCATAATATTTAATTTGTATTTCAGGGTAGCCATCTTGTAAGAAAAGTATTATGGTATATGAAGTTGGAAGTTAGATATCTCTACTTTCTAATTAATGCATGCTGGAATATATTAATGATATTTATATTTTATCTTACTATTTGTCAACAAGTTAAAAGGGGTTGCAATTAGATTATAACAGAAGTCACTAAATTATGGTTACTGATCTAAGATTATATCTAAATCATTATACAAACTAAATGGTTTGAGTTCAAAACCTTAGCATGTTTAAACTTCCAAGTCAATTAATTTGAAAATAAAAAGACCAATAAATATGATTGCATTGACATTTATTTAATTTATTCATTATGCATTTTGTGTCATTACTAATTCATCAAGTTTGTTATGTGAGATAAAATCAAAATATAAAGTCAATTTAATTTCTTATTTGTAATATGCAAGAATAAAAATAATCTCATTTAATATTTTTTAATATAGTCACCTCATTAAATTTATAAAGTCTTGTCCATGATCTGAAATTTGAATCCAAATTGTGAAAAAAGGATTTTTTTATTAAGGAGTCAAATACATCCCATCCAATTAAGCATCCAATATTGATTGGTAAATGATAATCTATTTGCTGCTAAAAAATGAAATAAAGGGGGAAATCCTCAAAATCCGGCAGTTAATGAGTTTTCCTTCATTGATTCTTTTGGGGAAGGGGAGTATTGGAAAAGTCTTTTCCTGTAATGGGCAATAATTATACTTAGATCTTAAAACTAAAGTTGCTTATTTTCATGGTTTGATTTGGAATTTATATATTTTTATATCTTACTTCTGGACATTAGGTTTTACAATAATTTTTAAACATTACTAATAAACGAATTAAAATATCAATTCATTTGAATATATTATATCAATTCATATATTATCTGCATGTTTCTTTCTGGTGAAACTGTGATAATGCATGGTAGTTCCCGCAGAGCTTATGATCTGAAGTTTGAATCAAGGTCAATTAAAATTGTTTTAAAGTTCTCATTAGTTTAGGATATTTCTTCAAGTAATTAGCTCATAACTGTCTCAAAGAGTATGAATAGGGAAGAAAATCATTATTTCTCTTCATCTGATATTGTAGCTAGCTTAGTGGGATATCTTGTTAATTTTTGTAAATACACACATATTTCTTCACTTCTAAAGCATTTCATTTTATAAAAAACTGCTCTTGAAAATGTATAATGAGAATATAAATTATATGTTTAATTGAAATAGAATATGTATGGTAATAAAGACCTTTGTATACAAATCAGAGTATATTTAAAACTCATCACACAGATGAAGCATGTTGATTAGAATGATAAAAGATCAGTAAAGAGTGATTAGTAATAAGTGACTAATATATTGACAAACAGTGATCAGTTTAAAATAGAATAGTGTCAAGTGAGAAGTACTTGTTCACATATAGAAATGGTTATTACCAGAAAATGGTAATTAGCAGATTAACTAAACCCCAAGAGAGAAGTTAGTAGTGGAGATAGTTAAAATAAACATATTAATATTATGAGCTGATGCAAGCTCTTATATTGAGAACTTTTAATAGTTTATTTGTATACAGAATTGTATATTGTCCATAGAAAACATTTAAGTGGTTAAAAGCAGCCTGAGGATAATTTATAACTCATTAATATTTATGAATGATTATATTCTTGTGTTATTTTTACCTTGTCATTATTGCTATTAAATAAATATTGTTATATAAATGTTTGTAAATACATTGTTTATTTATAACATTACCTGACTGGTCTTAGGGACCCTCAGGTCATAGAACCTAGTAAATAATGTCTTTTTTATTGTCATGTTTCATTGTAATTTAACGGAGACATAGTTATAAATAGAAAAAAAAAAAATAGATAATTTCTATTGTAACTAAAAAAGTTACATTTTAACATCAAAGGTGCATATAATGGATGTCTTTCCATCCCTTCAAAAGCTAAGTGATGACAATTTATATGCTTATTAGGTGGTATTAACTATGGTTTTATATGTTTAAATGAAAAATACATTACTTTCCACTTATATTTTTCAAATTGAGCAAAATTATTTAAGCATCTCTATATTGATCAGCTTTCACATAATGCAATGGTGATGATTTTGCTTTCATGATAAATAAGAGGAATTGGCATTATTAAGACTACATTATAGAGCCATATATACCATATAACCAATCTTCCTTACTGGATCCACTATTTCCATATAATGCTATCTTTGTATATGATGGTAACTAATTATTATAAGGTGATGTGAAAGTCAAAACTTAATATCTGATATCACTTAACCTTATATAAGTAAAAAATGTGTAGAAGTGGAAATAAAGAAATAGAAAAGCTTTAAACATTAACAAAACAAATAATTTAATGAAATATATTTTTAAACATGATACAAAATGAGCATTTCATAAATCAAATAATAACATTAACATGGATACTAATTTTAAAATGTTTCTAAAATTAACTTCCTTTTATTGTATCCTTTATATCTATTATGACGGATATCAACATATTATGATCAAAAGAGTAGTCATATTGAAATATAATTTTTTAATATATATAAATAATTCACGGAGTAAATTATTCCTGAGCATAAATCAAATTTTCTCTTTTTTTTAAATTGAAATTCAAACTCTTAATCTTGCTAATTATAAATACATATGTGGAGAAGAAAAACAAAACATTACATTTTATATATTAATAAAACATATTTTGTTTTCTAAATAATGAAATATACCATAAATAAATAATAAAAATAAATACTTTCAAATATAATAGGAATAGTAATAAAAATAAATATTTAAATTTACGTAAACGAATACATATAAATGTTTTAATCAAGATAAATATGTTAGAGTTTAAATTCTAATAACATTTCACAAAGTTGCATACAACTTTTTAATATGAACTCCTAAGATGAAAAACACAGACTGCGTAAATTCTTTCAGTGTTTTTCCAAGAATCTACTTTATATTAAAGATCTTCTTAATGCTCTGAGGATACTTCTTTTTGACAGTTAAACTTATGTTACACTTTTATTATTACATGTGGTGGTTGCACAGGTAGTCTTTATATTCAGTCAGTCATATTATAAAAGAGGAAGACAATTGCAAAAACTGCAGACAACACTTTGGAAGATTCAGCAAAATACATCTTATCATTAGTTAGAACAACTTGTATCATTTAGTAATTCTATTCACTAATTTTAACAGTTACAATAATATAGTGAAGCTTTTCAATGCTGTCACATTATAATACAAACTTCAGCTTTTATGTGGATTATCCTGATTTTTTTATTAAACTGTCAGATAGAACTTGTTTACAGTTAAGCATATTTTTGAAAACATCTAGTATGCAAATATTTAAATATTGCAATGTTAAATTTTTTCCAGTGTTTGAAGTCCTGCTTAAATATTTTTTCAGCTTATGTTGCAATTAAAACTAAATATTAAAATCATTGTTTCATAATTCCACATTGTTTTCTGATTTACAAATCTTATCCAATTAATCAAATGCATGTGTAATAAATGCATAAGTACTTATTAACTAAACAAATATTTTTCTGATTATCACTAAGCAAGCTTTATTGTTTACATAATGTTTGATGGCTAAGCTGTTTATTGATTGACTAAATTTCTAAACAACTTATTTGAATTATAGCCAACTTTAAAAAAAATAATAATAATTTAAGTTTTACAAAAAACAAAATTTTTCATTTTACAGAATTATTTTTATATAAAAATCATCATAAATTTTGAACAATACATTTATGCTAATGATGAATAATATTTTACTGAAATCAGTAGTGTGACTATAATGAAGCAAACCAAGGTAATATATATAGTCACCTGAGTTTTAGAGATTCTTTTGTTTTTCATGCATTATATATATTCAAAAAAATATTAAAGTATATGTTATAAATATTAATAAGAGCCTTTTTTGAAATTTTGTCTAAGCACCCAAAAATTTTAATTACACTATTGTGCAGATTATTACATGATGTATGGCAACTGTTTTTAATGCAATCATTCATAAAATAATTTTTTTCTTCACTGTCAAATGTATATATCATGTTCACCATAGCCATTTTTAATTTTGTATTTTAAATGTGAAAATTTTCACTATAATATATTGTAATATACCATTGCTCCTTTTAGAACATAGTCAAAAAAATATTCATTAGATAATGATTGTTTTCTTCTCACGTTTGATACCATCATATAGCATATGTTCTTGAAATATTTAATTGGTATAATAATAAATATTTTAGTTATGGTCATGTATTTTGAAAGGCAAACAATCATCAAATAATGTAAAATCTTATATACATAATTTAATTAGATCTTTTATTATGAACTTAATATCTCTTTTGATGATCTTTTTTTTTATCTTCTGCCTAGGCTATTTTTTAGCATTACACTAAATATTATGCTTCTTTTTAAATATTTGTTTTGCAAAGTTCTATGCAAAATATAATTATCTCAGAATTTTTTTATTTCATATCTTAACCATTACTCATTTTCACTTTGTATTGATTGGATTTCATCTTTTAAAACCATTTCTTTACTACACCAAAATTGCTTTACTTTTGGTGGAACAATTTTCACATCTTTTTATTTTGCAATAAAGTTGAACAAATTTAGTCCCTAGATTGATCTTTTATTTCCATTGAAATATTAATTATTTACAATTTCATATAAAATGATTCATATTTCAGTTAAATGTGCTTGATTATTTAAATATGTCTTAAAACTGTTAGCAATTTATTCAATTTTATATCATGTACAAGAAAATATTTACATTTCAAATTTAAGAAAAATGATTATTTATATATTAAAAATTATTTCTTAAGAAAAATATTCTAATCATTTATACTTTCTTTAAATTGACTGGAACTATGAGTTAGGACATTTTTTAGATGTGCACATTTATTGATGTTTCCTTATTTTCATAAATGTTAATTTCATAGAATCTTGGTATTAAATTTATTGTATTGGCTTCATTTTTGTTATATATAGATTTTTAAATGTTCAACTAGAAAATTGTGAAAATGATGAGCATGCTTAATGTTTATCTTCATATTCGATTGCTATTTTTGTCTGTGTTTTATGAACAGTTATTATAAGCATTCTGCTTTCTCTTTTCTTTTATTTAGATAGATCTCATGCAGTCAAAATAATTATCCTCATAGTAGTTACTGGCAGAAAAGGGAACCTCAGCCTTCTCTAGTCGTTATTCATTTTCTATTCAAATAAATTAATTTTACCAAAAATCATCTAACAAATTTATGCGATAACAATTTTATAGTAAACTGTTTTTCAATTTTCTTTTTCTCCTAACCATCAATTTTTAAGTTTTACCAGCAGATTAAGAAATCATTTTATTTTTACGTAAAATACAAAAGAAATACACAAAAGAAATACGTAGGAATGTATTATTTTTGACAATTGGGATAATGATAAGTCTCATATTTGATTTATAAGAGCATATGTAAAAAAAAAAAACAATTTTAATAAAAAAATTTGCAAAAGCGCCCGAATTGTAAATCTAGCAAATAACAATAATTAATTTTTTTAGAATTATATTATGTCACATGTAATGGAAAAATATGTAAATATCTTTATATAATTTTTAAATTTAATGATGTTTATCAATGTATTTTTTTTTAAAAGTTTTGACAAATCTATGTATAATTAATAAAATGTTAGATTATTATTTTACAGTTATTGTGTCTAAACTAAAGTGTGATATTTATATGCCTATTCTTTCTTATATCTTTCTTATCATACAAAGAGTCTTGTGTTTCCCTTTTCTCTTTCTATGTAATGATCAGATCTTTTGAATATCTCGTGATCTGGCCATTTCATTTCCCTATACTGTGATAATGAGAGCGAGTGTTTGTGTGATTACATTTTGATCCTTTAATGACACACTGAGCATTTCTGATTTTAATTCAGGCTTAGTAGTCCCACACTCCTTAGTTCTAATCTTTCTTGAAAGTATTACAATCTCTGATGTATCTTTTGGAACTGGATTTGAGATAGGAATTTTTTTTGGCAAAGATTTAAGCATTTCTATTTAGAGTTTCCTCTACTTACCATGGAATTAAAAAAGGGCTAGAAAATGTCTAAAAATGGCTCTATCACATAGATTATTTATTATAGTAATAGAAATAATATCAGTAGTAATGATACATCAGGTGGCAGTTGTATTAAAGATAAAGATAAATATAAATATTTTTTTTAAATATAGGTATATGAAATGTATGAAGTTTACTTGAAGCAAGCTTTCAGGACAAGAACAGAGAACTAAGGAGCTGTCAAGATTTAAGATTGATAAAGTTGTTTTTTACTTAAACTTATCTTCTAAAAGAAACAAGTTTAATAGAGTAGGTGGATGGTTATAGGTTTTTTGGAAGGGCAATTCAGTCAATGAAATGAGTGCTTAGTGTTGAATTTGTTGTAAAGTCTACTTTAGTATCTTCTATTTTTGGAATTCTTTGTTATATCAATGAAAGATTAATAATATTTAAAACTTGCCTTGCACAATATTACTAATGCTCATTTTATTAATGCCTATGCGCCAATTTTAAATTCAGGGAATTTAGAGAAAGAAAGCTTTTTATTCTTTGCTAAATAGTTTTATTATGGCAATGCTATTAAAAAAAATTTTTTTCACAGAGACTTTCATACATGTGTTGGTATATATAATAGACTTTGGCCAAATGTTGTTGGAAATAATAGTATTGGTGCTATAAATTCAAATAGTCTGTTGTTATTGAATTTTTGCACAACATATGGATCAATTACCACCAATACTATTTAAGAAGAAACACTTTTAAAGGAACATGGATGCATCCATGGTCAAAATAACAATATTTAATTGATTACATTATAGCTAGATGTCAGGATAAAAGAGAAGCTCAAATTATGAGAGCACTTGCTAGTACAGATTGTTGGACAGATCATAGATTAATATGCTCTAAGATTGAAATGATAGTTGTATTAAAAAAGATCTTATTCCAGTTATATTCATAGGACAATTGATGTTCATTCTTTGAAAATACCTATCATGTCTACTAAATTTCAACAGCTATTAAGCACTAAAATTGTTAATTTAGATCTTCAGAATTGTCATAGTACTGAAGCATGAAATTCTCTTAAAGAGTATATCATGTTTTACATGATATATATTATGTGGTTGTACATTTTCATTATATTTTGTCAATGGAGTCAATATTTGCTCTTTTAGGATAGATAATTCATTTATTTCTTTTATTTTTAATGGTTGTAATGAATCCAAATTGTTGTCATTTTGTTCAATGTTTTTAGGGGCAATATAACTTTTTTTCCTCAACATTTTGTGGGTTTGGCTGAAATACCTCATCGATATTGATTATTTTGATGTATAAATGTTACGAAATATTGTTTCTTCAATTGGGAGAATAATTATTTTGGTTTGTATGTTATTTTTTGTTTATATTGCTTGAGAATGTGAGGAAGATGTATAATTGGATGTTTAGAGTGAGATCATTTTATTACTATTATGATCATAGATAGAATGAGTTAAGATTATTAAACTATTAATATGGCAAGATGAAATGAGTTAATATTTCAAGATGCATCTTTTCCTTTCATGAAGCAGTTTTTTTTTTCATGATCATTCATAATTAGTTTTAATTTTAATTACTATTTTAATTGGTCATAGAATAATTAAGTTGATTTTTAATAAAAATTAAAAATCATTTTTGCTAGAGGGTCAATGTATTGAAACAGTTTGGACAGTTTTACCTGTATTTGTTTTAGCACATATGTTTTCTCATCATTACATTTTATATATATTAGATGAAGTTTCTAATCCATTATTAACTATTATAATAATAGGATATCAGTGATATTGACAGTATGAATATAGAGATTTTATGGGGATTGAATTTGATTCATACATAATTAGAATTGATAATTATTTAATTTTGTCTAAAAAAGAGCCAAATTTCCTTTCAATTAAAATTTCTGATGTGTTACATTTTTGAACTATCCCATCATTAGGGATAAAAGTTAATGATGTTCCAGATTCATTAAGTCAAATTGGTTTATATTTAAATCATGCAGGGTTACATTTTGATCAGTGTTCTGAGATTTGTTGGGCTAATCATTGATTTATACCTATTGTTGGAATCAATTTCAGTGAAATTTTTATTAATTGGATTATGAAAAAATTGTGTAATTTATAAAAATATAAATATTTCAAATTTAAAATGTATTCCTCAGATATATTCATTATATTAAATACTAATAATACCAATAAGAATTTTGATGCTATGAATATATTTAGTTTTTGTTTATTATATAAAGAAAGATTTTAAAAAAAATAAATAAAGAGTGGTTAGTAAGGTTAGTAAAATTGTTTCTTGAGACTGATAATAAATTTATTTAGAGTTTTTGATCTCTGTTCAAAACTATTTATAATAAGAATGAATTGAGTCTCAATAATAATGGATTTATCTTTGTCGATTGATAATAATATCAAGATTTTTATCAGGTGTTTAATCTAGCTTATCTAATGATGCTAAATTGATACCCGAAATACATGTATAATGACTTGAAGGCTAATCTGAATTTTTATACTGAACAATGTTTATGATCCTACATGGTTTTAAAATAAAAATCAAGAGTACACGCCCTGTAGTGTTTTGTAAAATGGCAGACATTTTGTGCACTCCAGAAAAAACTAGAATTTATTCGTAAGGCTGTTTTTAGATCGCGCTCTGATAGCTGAGGAATTTAATTAGTGCATTGACATAATGGTGATCGACAATTCCTAGAAATATTTGCTAATTACAAATGTTTCTAGATAAGAGACGTTACCTTATTGGTCAGTGCATTGATTAATCATTGCAGTTGTCAGAGAATGATAAGAAAACTGGGTAACATCGGGCAGTGTAGCAGAGAGAGCAGTAGCGAGTAGCAGACAGTATGGAGTGCATCTACAGTAGAGTTACTGTTCAATTCCAGTAGGAGATAGCTAACGGCAGTCGCAGTGCTTACTACAATGAGTTTGTGTACAGCTACACTGGACTGGGGCTAAAGTAGGCCCATTGTGAACCGTTTTGTAGCAGCCAGCCTGAAAGAACATCATGGGAATTGAACTTTAGCAAATTGTAGAAATAGATCGTTGCAGACCATTCATTTGGAGAGCATCCGCTTGCAAACCATTCATTGGAGAGCAGTCGGTGCAGACCATTCGTTGGAGAGCATCTGTGGCAGAGCATTCAGTGCAGACCACTCGTTTGGAGAGCATCCATTGCAGAGAATACAGAGAATATTCAGAGCATTTGTTGCAGACCATTTGTTGGAGAGCATACGCAGTTGAACAGTAGCGAACGTTATTTGCTGACCGCACAGTATGACTTGCAGTTATAACATTGGCACAGTCGTAAGTGCGGATATAACACGCCCAATTCTTGAATAATAGTTACGTCTGTTTAAGTCTAAAGGTCGATTATTATATATACTTTCTTCTGAATGAAGTAATGTTTCAAATTTTATGTAGAATTTTAAAAATGAAATGTATTTTTTTATTTGTGATTTTATTTTTAATTTGTGAAGTGTGTGTTTAATGTCATATTAGTAGAACAAACAATGTATATATTTGTGATTGGCTATAATTTTATTCATATTTTAAAATAAAATATTACATTTACTACACAGATATACAAGTGTTAGACTATTGTTTTGACCTAGAAATTATCTGCATATGTAATGAATGAGGGCTGGTCTCAATTTTTATACCGAAAAATAGTTCCATGCTTGTATGGATTTAAAAGGGAAATTAGAAGTGTACTGCAAAGACTTGAATCCCATTGACTGCATATGTTTTAAATGCTAGTGCATTTTATATGTGTGTAATATTTTATATCAATAAATTACTATTTAACCACATTAGATTTGTTATTACAAGTGGGTGTAAAATTACAGCTTTTATCTTTACAATTAAGAAAACAGTTGTAGCATTTGGTTTTTGTTTATATCACTAAATAATCATGGAAATAATACTGTATAAACATTTTCCATTTGTGTGTCAATTGTAGTTCTATATACATAAATTAGGAAATTCAAAACTTGCACTTGTTAATAATAATTCTAATATATAAATTCAAACTTAATTAATAAACTTTTTTTTTTAAAATTATTTCAGATAGATGGAACATTTCAGATTAATGCCCCTCCTGTTCTTTTTGGCTATACCCATGAATTTCGGCAAATGACTGATAATTATGGCAGTTTAATTGATTTTGGTTCAATGAGCAAAAAACGCACTTTGTTGACAATGTTCATCACAATTGAGCCACCTCTTTTACCAATAGAATTTTCAAAACTCAAAGTAATTTAATTTTTTTTTCTAAATAATATTTAATTTTATATAATTAGCAGTTAGATATGGAATAATAATAAATGAAATTCTAAATATTTATTTTATTTTTTATAGTAGCATTATAATGGATGTATATATACAGTTACATTTATTTATTTATTTATTTAATATCTAATAATGAGTTAAATGCACAAATGTTCAAAATGCATAAATAATGAGTTATTAATTTATTAATAAATTCCGTTTAAATATTGAAAATAAAATAAGCTAAAAGAATTTATAGAATCAAAGCAAAGATTCTAATCTTAAAATAAAATAATAAAAACCTTTTAGTCTTAAAAATAATGATGAGAGTGATTTCTTTCATAACAAAAATAAAATTACAATAAATTAAAGACTTGCTTTTTCCACTCAAGATATATATGCATCCAGACCGCAGAGGAAAAATCTACTTACCAAGAACCAATGAAATATGTCAGATGGATCCTAGGATTCCAAGATAAGATGCTTCAGAACTATAAAAAGAAAAATTCAGAAGAAATCGGGAGATTTTGTTTGTCATTGAAAAAGAAAAGAAACCTAAAAGTGAATCAAAGTTGGAAAGTTGTTGTTATCATTGTCACAATGTAATCTGTTTAATCATGCTTCCCTCGGTTTGGCTGGCTGAAGGAAGCTTTCATCTCCACATATCCCAGGATCAAATCACCAGCACCATCTTCATAAATCATCCACAAGAAATGGCTCTTGCGTAAATTCAGGAAATCTTCATTGTGAGAGAACTAGCTTGGAGAAATGAAGGAAAGTATACATTATTAATAATAGAATGAACTATAAACTTTCTTTGATTTAAGATCTCTGAACTTTATTTTTCTTTAAATATGTATTATTAAGAGATATTATGCATTATATACTTACTCTGATGATCAAATCTGAACTTTATTTTCATAAACTTTGTAATGTTAAAAAGTCTTTTATCTAAAAGTTAAACGTAATCCTCATAAACTATGTATTATACTTCTTTTTAATGCTTAGTGTAAGGCCTGTTAGTAATATAGCAGGAGTTGGTGATCGTAAACCTAAATTTAGATATAAAAGTGAATATATGTCATTATTTGTGCATTCTTTGATTTTAAAATAAATTAAATACATTAAACTAAAATTTTTAAATAATAAATTAATTATTAAATTGTATTAAATTTAAGTTGGGTGTAGATGGCTGTATAGATTTGTTAAAGTTTATATTAGTTTAAGGGGATTTAATTTTGGACTAGTTATGTGGTAGTTGAGTCGAGGCTAGTGGAGGAATGTATTGGTGCTTATATTAATGTAATATGAAGCATGTTAGCATACAGGATACCATGCCACATGAATGCATGGCCCAGAGGTGTAGCCATCACATTGCAATGGATGTGGATGTATTTCACATGCCATTGATCTACATTAAACTAAAATTTTTAAATAATAAATTAATTATTAAATTGTATTAAATTTAAGTTGGGTGTAGATGGCTGTATAGATTTGTTAAAGTTTATATTAGTTTAAGGGGATTTAATTTTGGACTAGTTATGTGGTAGTTGAGTCGAGGCTGGTGGAGGAATGTATTGGTGCTTATATTAATGTAATATGAAGCATGTTAGCATACAGGATACCATGCCACATGAATGCATGGCCCAGAGGTGTAGTCATCACATTGCAATGTATGTGGATGTATTTCACATGCCATTGATTTTGTTTTACTCTATGGATTGGGACTATAAGTCAGCAAAGACCTCTCTCCTTCCATATTGGAGCATTTCATTTTATATGTTTCTTTATCCTTTTTGCCAGACAGATGCACATTTCTGTGCTGGATGAAGATCATTCCTTTAAATAATATACCACAGATGTACATTCCTATTGGCATGGTTTTATGCTAATATCTTCATGTCGCATTAATTATATCTGCATATCAGGAAGCTAGCATTGGTTTAACTATGAACTTTTAGCCTGGGGTTGGATGTTCTGAATGTTTTTAATTGCGGAATCTATATAGCCTATTTATGCTCAACATTCTAAAATAGAAATTATATAAACTGTCCATCTGTGCAAATTATCAAGAATAATAGAATTAAATCTAAAAAATGTTAAATTAATCAAATCCTCAAATTGGTTCTCTATATGTGTAATAAATATTTGTGTTATTACAAGCAATCGTTTTTTTTTCTTAATAAAAATATATTTAAAAAGAAATTTTATATCATTGGGTCTCAGCTACTCCTTGAGTCAGCGACTAGGGCATATTGGTCAAAGTAAAATGGTAGTTTTTTAATAAGTATCTGCCTACATTATAAAAGAAAATAATAGGTTTTTAATTAAAAGCTTTTATTTGATATATATATATATAGAATTTTAAAAAGGAATTAGTTGTGTTTAAGTTGTGATTGTAATAGGAAAGGGGAGTGAGATAAGGTAAAAAAAAGAAAATTTTGGTTATGGATATATTTTGTAATTTTTAATAAATTTAATTTTTTTTTTTTTTTTTTTTTTGGAATATGTGATATTTATTGTGTATATATATTTTATTTTAGTGTGCCTTGAAAAAGACTAATAAAAAATAGTCGAAACGTCGGATTTATTTTTTATGATTATAGTCGTAATAAATCAAGTTTTAAAAAGAAGGAGTTAGTTTGTTTTATTTCTATATTAGATATATATGAACTATTTTGAAAAGAAGAACTGTGTGTTGGATATATTAAATTATTATAAATTTTCCAGGTTCAGAGGTTCAAATGCCCTGGTGGTGCCCTATACAGCAGATAGAGTAAGGGTCTCCTTCCCTGACCATTATAGTATATGTATAATGTCATTAATTTAGAATTCCTTGATTAATGATTTTAGCAGATTAAGAAACCTTAGATAATTTATTATATATTAAATATCTTTTTATTTTAGATCTGCCATCTTTTCTCTATAAAATAAGTTTGTTTACAATAATAATATTTATACTGCATATGATTATTACTTAAATTTCAAAATATGGTTTACATAAAATACACCCAAAGAAATGAAATATGGATGTAAAAGAAATTTATACTAATTAGTTTAAACATTTTTAGGAATTTAAGATAAATTTTAGTAAAACTATGAAGTTTTATAGGGTCATTAAAAAATGTTTGATTTTTTTTTTTTTTTTTTAAGTTTGATGTTTTATTTGGAATTTATGGTCTCCAAGAATCTATCAGACAATTATTTAATTGGGTAAAAAAAGGAGTATACATGGAATGAATAATTCTTGAGGTCATAATTTATCTCTGATTTTTTTTGTGTGTGTATGTCTAAGGTCTCTATAATACTTACTTTATCATTGTGCATAAAAATTTGGTAAGTTATCAAAGTTCTTAACTTGAAAGTAAGGACATATGCTTTTTATTGGATTAAAAGATGATTTTAATATTTGACTATATTTTGATTTGAAGGAATCATAATATTATTTAAATTTTAAAGAATGAATCCATTAAACGTGTAATTGTTTCATCATTGTACCTACATAATTTATATGTTTTATTAATTGATCAAAAGCTTTGATTGTTAAGAAAAAATATAATGGATAAACATTTATAAATAGTGATTTTATTATCCCAATTGATAAATGAAGATTCTAGAAGCATAATGTTTTACATCATATTTTTTATAGTGAGTTCAACAATAATGTCAACATATTTGTGGTAATAATACATAAAATATTAGAAGATATTAATCAAAGTGATCAATATTTCCATCATAAAACAGCATTGCTCTCAGACTCCAAAAGACCTGAAGAAAGAAGACACCAGACTTTAGATAAAATGACAAAAGAAAATAGTGCTCTTTATTAAAAAAATAATATAGTATTATTGTTATATATATATATAAGAAAATATAAAGATTACATTTACTATAATCTGTAGATAGTGTTTTATATTTATCTAATAATTATTAATTTAAAATTAATTCTAAGAATATCACTAAAAAATATTACTAAAAAATATTTCATTTGATTTTATATGTATCTAATGGTATATATAACTTTAACAGAAATAATTATGAATATGAATAGATATTTGGTGGCTTGTGCAATATTTGTTTTTTCAAATAATCATAAATAAGCATGACCAAAATATATACTTCTAAGTCTGAATATTTTTATATAAATGTGTAGAAACCAGGAATATGTATATCAAATTGAGATAATAAAGTAATATTATTGTATCTCAAGAATGAAATAAATATTCTTTCAAAACTGGACTGATATTTTTCATAAGTTATTTAAAAGAAATGTTTAACGATCACAGCTTTATTTATTTTGTTAATTAATATAAAACATACTTTTAATATTGTGTTGACGATGCAGATATTTCAAATTGTGTGTAAATAAAGTTTTAATTAAATCATGTACTTTGCAACAGTACTGTAATTGTTTTCCCTAGAATGATTACTCTAGAAAAAACGTATAATAAAAAAAACTTTTAAAATTATATGTAAATTAGTGTGGCCAATAAAAAGAGTCGAGATTCTTCGCATGCAGCAGTCAAAAGCAGACAGTCACAATCAAGAGAAAATGGCTTCCGAAAATAAAACAATGCATTCTCAAAAGGGGAAAAAGATAAAGCTTAAGTAAATTAGTTTTAGTAAATTACTTACTATTAAAGTTCAAATGGAAAGAAGTTCACATAGACTTTAATTAGATGAGTAAACAAACCATTTGGAGATTAATTAACTGTATAATTAAAGGCTGTGTGCGAAATAAGATATTTTCACCCTAAATATATTCCATAACTAAATTATTGTCCATAATATAATTTTATTGTACTTGTTATATTGGTAAATTAATACTTTAGCAAATAGAAATAAACTTTCTGGTATATATATATTCAAGTTGTATGTGCATTATTAATTTTTGCCTACACAGCTGAGATTGTCTCCCCATAGACATGGCAGATGGCGCAGAAGATAGTTTTTAAGAATAACTTGCATAGAATATTAAAGTAAAATAATTGTATGTTTGTGTGAAAAAAGGGAACAGAAAAAAATGGCAGTTCCCACTCATAACTTGGGTGAGTAATTGGAGCACATATATTGTTATATGAGGATCAGTAAAATTGAAAATGATAACCTTAAAGTTTCAATGCTGTTTGTTTTTGCTACAAATTGCTAAGCAATTATGTGATTTCAAGACTACAGAAAATGTATCATACAATGAATTAATAGAAAATCTTATTACATATTTTCAGCCAGCGGTGATGAAGAGGAAAGCTCATTTGTATTTTTGAATAAGAAAACAACTACCTCGAGAGAGTTACCAAGATTCCAATCTAGCATTGTGTACATTAGCCAGACATTGTAAATTTACGATGGATTTAGAGGACATACATACTTGGACATACTCCTGGATCAACTTTGATATGCGATGTTGATCTACAATTTTAAGAAAACTATTAAATGAAGTGGATATAACATACAGAATGGTTATCACAAAATTTATAGCTCATGAGTTCGAATATCAAATGGTAGCCAATGAATTAAAAAAATACCATGATAAATCACCTAAAAAATTCATAAGAAATGAATTAACTTGCTACTGTTGTGGAATTTTAGGCATGCAAAAAGAGTGTGCAAATTCAAATCTGAAAAAATTCCATGTTTGTGGCTTTAATGACACTTTAGCTTGTGTTTGCAGGAAAAATGAAAAAGACAAGAAACACCAAGACTTTATATCAGGGGAGGCTGAGCTTGTAGAAAGTTAGAGATAAAGTCATTAAATGACTCAAACAATGGTCAAATTACTTTGGATGTAACCACTTGTGAAATTAAAGTCAATGTTGAAGTTGACAACAGTGCTGGATTATCAATTCTATCTTTGAAGGAGTGGAATAAAATTAATATTAAATTCAAGCAGAGAGTGAAATTGGATAAGGTAAATGTAGTGGTCATGGATGTAAATGGAAACAGAATACAAATATGTGGAAAATTTTCTGTTCCAGTGAAAGTAAATTAAGTTTTACCACTGTTTATTCTAAAGAGAGAGATAAGTCTGCTGTTTAGTCAAAACTGATTTCATTTATTAGGAATCTATCTTAAAATTGTTAAGAAGGTCAAATTAAAAACAAATTAGAACAAAGTTTCCTTAGCTGTTTAAACAGGAAATGGCTGAATTAAGAATGAGACCAGTAGACATGGAATAAACTAAAGATGCACAACCAACAAGTTCCTACACTCTGAAGCCAAATGTTGAAGAGACAATAGATGTGGTAAAAAAGGCATGTTTTCCTACATTCTGAATCCAAAGGTTGAAGCGTCAATAGGAGATATGGTAAAAAAAAAAGCATGCTATCACCTGTACAAGACTTATTATGGGTTACTCCTGTGGTTGTGATAATTAAATCAGATGGAACTATTCATCTCTGTGGAGATTATAAATAAATATATAAATAAGGGTGATTATCCTGTGCCAAGTGTACACGAAGTGTTGAAATCTTTACAGAAAATCTCATTCTTTACTAAAATAAATTTAAAGTGTGCATTTTACCAGATACTGGTCATAGAAAAAAACTCAGAATTGTTAACGTTATGTACCTATGTTGGTCTGTCTAAATGCAATAACTTGCCTTGTGGGATAACAATGGCCCAACATCTTTAAAGTGAAGCTGGACATGTTATTTCAAAACATAGGCTGAGTTATTCTCTACATAAATGATATACTTATTATTGCCTAGTCATAAGAAGAGCTGAAAAAATTAGTAATGAAAGTGGGCTCAAAGCTAAATAAAGTGGGAGCTAGATTAAATGCCACCAAATGCATTTGGGCAACTTCAGAAATAAAAATTTTGGGACATGATAAATAAGGATAAAAAGTACCTCAACACTGAGAAAGTGAGAGCTGTAAAAGAAGCTGCCACTCCTAAGAATGCAAAAGATTTACCAGCTTTTCTGGGATTGTTAAATTTCTATGAGTTTTTTACAGGGTAAATCACATGTATTAACACCATTGTATGTGTTATTAAGCAAGAGAAAACACTGAAAATGGAATGAAAACACAAAATTGCATTTCAGAAATCCAAAGATTTATTAATGTCACAAAAACTTTTAGTGAATTATAAGAATAATCTGGAAGTGACAAATGTTTCATATTGTGGAGTTGGAGCTGTCACCTCACATTGGTATGGTGAAGGCAAATGTTCGATTGCTTATGCTTCCAGAAAATTATCATTGGCTGAAAAAAATTATTGTCAATTAGGTAAGGAAGTCCTGGCTATAATATTTGCAATAAAGAAATTCCATTAATACATACATATATGGACATAGTTTTACAATATGTATGAATCAATGCCCTTTACTTGGAATTTTTGGAAAGGACAAAAAAAAACACCTGAATATGCAAGCCAAAGACTTTTAAAGTGGATTAATATATCAGCCACCTATGACTGTGAATTAGTTTACAAACTGGGTAAAGAGATTACACTTGTGCTTGCATTATTACAACTACCTGTTAAAGACAGAGTTCAGTGGAAGTCAGACTTGGTCAATCTGTAATATCTGTATCTTGATTATTGATTGAATATTCATACCAGCAGAAGGACTAAAACAATTGCTAAAGTTGTTACATAAAATCCAGGAGTTGTGCAGATGAAGGGGCTTGCACATTTAAACATGTTGTGGCTTAAAATAAATAGCAAAATTGAACAAACAATAAAAACTTGCCATGATTTCCAGTCTGCAGCTGATTTACTGAACAAAATTTATAAACCATGGATAGAGGCCAAAAACCTGTGGGAGTGTATCCATATAGATTATGTAGGACCTTGGAATGAACATTTAACAATCATAGATTCATAGAGCAGATGGGCCAAATATATCCTCATGAAAATTACGAGTACTAAATGTACCATAAAAGCCCTACAGAAAGTGTTCATCACCCATGGATATCTGAGATCCTGGTATCCAATAATGGAACAGGGCTTACTTCTGCAGATTTAGAAAACTACTTAACAGATAAAAGCATTCATCATATTTTTACTCCAGCCTACCACTCTGTTTCTTATGGATTTGCAGAAAAAGCAATCCAAAGTTTGAAATCTACCTTGAGAAAAGTAAAAGTTACAAATATGGAGGAAGCACTGATAGAAATCATGTTTTACCAGCATTTTATCTCTAGTGTAGCAAACTGTATCTGCAGAGTTGCTGTTTGGTAGAAAATGTCATACTCATTTATCTAAACTTTCACCTGTAAAAAAGAAATCATAAAAATATACTTTTAGTGAAGATATGTACAATGCAAACTTCATGAAATTTAGTATCTGAACTTGTATGGGTTTGAGACATATTAAATAAGTAATGGATACCTAGCACCATGGTTGACAAAGTATCTGAAGTCATATGAGTAATTAAACTCAAAAGTGGATTGCAGGTCAGAAGGCATATAAATCATTTAGGTCAGTGATTCTCTGACCTGTATCAGCCAATTCTCAGTCAGAATTTTTGATAAATAATGAAAATTTTTTCTCTATTGAGCAGAATGATGTATTGCCTATTGAGCAAATACAGGCAATGAAGTTAAAG
Source organism: Epiperipatus broadwayi (assembly GCA_028023455.1). Taxonomy (NCBI): domain Eukaryota; kingdom Metazoa; phylum Onychophora; class Udeonychophora; order Euonychophora; family Peripatidae; genus Epiperipatus; species Epiperipatus broadwayi. Next base: position 4,897,870 of record JAQFVV010006220.1, on the reverse strand, counting down.
TGGATCAAGATGTTGTTGATTCGAGTAAAAATTAACAGTTACCAAGATTTGAAAAATCAACTGATGTAAACACCAACCCTGATGAGAATGGAAAATGCTTCTACTCCATGGAGTCAAAGAAAACTGAGAAAGCCTGTCAGGTATAGAGATTATTTTCCAAAGTGAGGAAAGGTGTGTTGATGGTGCAAATATTTTAAATTATGTGTAAATAAAACTCTAATTAAATCATGTACATTGTATCAAAAGTAGTTATTTTTTCCCCCAGAATGATTACTCTAGAAAAAGTGTATTATAAAAAGCACTTTTAAAACAAATTATGTAAATTAGCATAGCTAATAAAAAGTGTCTGAGATTTTTAGCACACAGCAGTCCAAAGCAGTCAGCTGCAGTCAAGAGATAATGGCTGCCAAAAGTAAAACAATGCATTCTTGAAAGGGAGGAAAGAAAATGCTCAATGAAGTTAGTTTTAAATTACTTATTATTAGAGTTCAAATGGAAAAAAAATTCACTTAGACTTTAATTAGAAGAGTAAATAAACCATTTGGAGATTAATAGACTGTAATTATCAGCTGTGTGTGAAATAAGATATTTTCACAGACTAAATATATTCCATAACAATTCTCAAAAATAAATGGAATAAATTATTGTCAGTAACATAATTTTATTGTACTTGTTATATTGTTAAATTAATGCCTCAGCAAACAGAAATATTCAAGTTGTATGTATTATTCATTTTTGCCTACATGAGTGAGATTGTCTCCCTGTGGACACAGCAAATATTATATTCAATTTTTTATGTTAGAGGATCAAGAAATCAGGATTTCGTGTAAAATTTATGCAAAGAGATCATTCTTGCATATATTATATAAACATAGAGAATTAATTTCATTGTGTATTTTTATGATATACTGTCTTAATCAGTAGTTCAGAAATATGAATTCTGGTTTTCATAGAGATTTCATGACATGATGCAGAATGGATCACTAGAAGACTGTCATAAAAATAACCTGATTGTGTTGGAAATCATTAAATACTTCAAGTACCAGATATAACATCTACAGAGTGATTTTCTCTTCACCTAGAAAACACAAAATTATTTCAACTTAACATTGGGAATATATCAAAATCAAAAATAGAGATCCCTACAAATTAATTCTTCAATGCAATGTTGATGTGATTGTACTTTAAGAGACTGATTATTCTTCTAATTATATATGTCTTCTTAAAGTATTGGATTTAGATTTATAATAGAGTATATTCTAAACATGGAATATGGCTACATTTGTTTTAAATTATATTGTAAAGTAAACATCTATTGAAGATAATTCTGATAGATAACTTTATGTATGCAATATTTTCAAACTTAATATAAATTGACTTTGCCCTCTTCTTCCAAATCTTCCTATATTATACTTTCTTTATTTTATGAGATTTGAACTTTCATAGTATTCTTTGGGATTATATAAATGAGAATCAAGCTGGTTATCACCTTATACATGAAAGGAAATTAACAAAATGCACCTACTTTGATAAGCTAGAAGAATCATTTCATTCAAGCAAGTCAAGAGCATCAACAACTTCTGATTTACATTTTGTTTTGACAAAAAGTGTCTCACTATTACTTGCTAAACTATTAACATTAAATCATTTTCTCTATAAAGCAACATAAACTTAGTCTAATCCCTCTTGGAATCTGCATTCTTATAGTTAAAAATTATCCTGTTGCAAATTGAAATTTAAGAAAACCTAATTGTAATTGATATACTGGGTAATTTGAGCAAAATAATAGAGTTTCTCCAATTCATTATTATGGTAAGTTTAGCAAAGTCTTTATAACAGATGCCAGATAATTCATCCTTCATAAATACAATAAGCAATTCATTCCATGTTGGAATAAAGTTAGCACCATTCTTCATAACAAATTTTTGTCTACCAAAGATTCAGAAATTTCTAACAAACTATAAAATTACTGATTGCTGCCAGAAAACTGTAAAGAAACCATGAAGAAAAACTTTAGTAAATTTAGTTCTGCCACCTCTAAAAGAGTCACAAATCAAATTGACAATCTTATATACCTGATTTATAAATTTGAGACTGATAGAATGAGAAAGATATCATTAGATCATAAGGCAGGCATCTCTTTCATAATGCTCCTATAATAGCAATTTGATAAAATATGTAAGTACCAGTGGCATTGAAACTTGCTCTTGATTATCTTAAATTAGGAAAAGTCCTGGGAGCATATAATATAATTTCAGAGTTTTCTAAAAAAAAAAAAAAAAATAGTACCTAAAGCTAAAGCATGGTTAGCAAAATTATTCAAAAACATTGTGAATAAAGTATTAACTTTGACATAATAAGCAAAACTATAACAGTCTTAAAAACAAAGAAAATCATCAATGATCTAAAGATTATTATCTAATATCATTATTATACATTCTCTATAAGATTTCTGAAAGAATTATATAAACAAGAATTTTACAAATGGTTGAGAATCCATTGATTTAGGCCAAGAAAAAGCTGCTGTGAATCTTTCATGCTTGTTGGTAAAATAAATTCAAAATAGTTTAAATAAATTGATACCAATATAATTTAACAATACTGTACCCCTCTTCACCAATCTGTTGTATACTGGCTAGTTTGTAAATATTTTATTAAATAAAGTTGTATACATGTATGTGTGTGTGTGTGTACAGGCTGGTCAATACAGCCAATGTTGATTCACTCTAGAAATAATATTCAGAAAAGGAAAATAGTTTCATGCAAGAAGCAACATGCTAATTTGCATATCAATAAAGTCTAGCATCCAAATTAGCAAATCTATTAAAATGTCTTCAGAACTTCTAATAGAGAGAGAAGAAAAGAGAGAAAAAGTTTAATGAAAAGAAAGGAAGTTTAAGACTCTTAAGTATACAGTGAAAGCTAATTGTGCAAAATAAACCAGTATTAACAGCTGAAATGAGTCCAGTAATAATCTAATTAGACTAACTCAAGATATGTATGCTTATTGAACTATAGTTGTGAAAATATATGTATATATTATTTGTCTTCTGAGGTATGAACTATTATAGGATCAAGATTGATCTTGTGTTCAGCTAGAAAATTGCCAGTTGATTTACTAATTCTATTTGATTAATATTATTGTTATTTAGAGTAAAATAAACTCTTGAATTTATTATTAAACTTTTTTTGTTTATTTAAACTATTTTATAATTATCTGGCTGCTATATAGTCAGTGCCCTAAATATTTTCATGCTAACCTATCTTTTCATTATGGCTAACATATATACTATGTTATATATAGAGCTTGCAAAATAAGCTCTTAACAAGCTTTGAGAATATCCTCAATTCCAGACAGGTTTCTTCTACTGGTGTCATCAGTGAGGTGCTAGGATATTCAAGCATTAGATTAAAAATACCAGGACAAGCCCAGCACTTTATCTAATGTATAACTATTAAGTAGAAAATCTGAAATTTTCAGACATCCATATGTTTTCCAATCCAGCTATCTAACTTAAATAGCCATATGGGACTGAACTAAGTTCAGATACACCATATATTAATAGCTTTTGCAATATAAATTGCCAAAGCCTTAATAGCAAAAAATAAAATTACATTTGTAAATACAAGCTTATTAAATTAGGTCATGTGACATCTGACTTGATTTTTTTTTTTTTTATTTTTTGCTATTAAGGTTTTGGTGATTTTATATTGCTAAAGCTATTAATATATGGTGAATCTGAACTTAGTTCAGTCCCATATGGCTATTTAAGTTAGATAGCTGGATTGGAAGACATATGGTTATCTGAAAATTTCAGATTTTTTATTTAATAGTTATACATTAGATAAAGTGCTGGGTTTATCTTGGTATTTTTAATCTAATGCTTGAATATCCTAGCACTTCACTGATGATGCCTGTAGCAGAAACTGGTCTGGGGTTGAGGATATTCTCAAAGCTTGTTAAGAGCTTATTTTGTGAGCTCTATATATAACATTTGTAAATACAAGCTTATTAAATTAGCTCATGTGACATCTGACTTGATTTTTTTTTTTGTAATACTATATACTAGTGTTGCTCAATCTTTTTTACAAGGCAAACTACTTTTCTATACTAATTTATTCAGTGATTTACTCTCTTATTTAGATGACATTTCTCCAGCCTGATATCTGATTACACACAATTATGTAATTAAATGCACTTACTCACTTTGTAGGGCCTATTCTGATAGCCCTAAAAATTTTGAAAAAACTAAAAACTTTATATGTGTAATTAAAAATATATCACTTATAATTATTTTAATATGATAAATAAAACAAATGTATTGGAATAAAATATTTATTTCTCAATTTTGGAAAACCAAAGTTAGAAAAATATCAAATTGATTACAAACTCAGAAGTTATATGACATGCTGACTGAGTCAGGTTGATATGAAGAAATGGCTAAAGTGGCTGGTCAGAGACAATCATCCAAATGGTCATTTGCAATTTGGTTTTTTAATTGATTTTTCATGACATTTATATTTTTAAAAATGGAGTCTGGCAAGTATATTGATCTGAACCACAACTTATTTTTTCATGTAGTATCAATTAATATTGGAAATTTTTCACGTGTATATATCCAAATGACTTCATTGTTTATTGATTTTAAATATAAATTATTTCGATTTTAAATTATTCCGATTATAAATTATTCCGATTTTAAATATAAATTATTCAAACTCAGAAATCATCCTGTCTGAGTCTACCAACTCTGGCCCTTCCGACACTAACAAGAAACATCAGAAGCGTGCATGCCCTAACTCATCAGATAGTGACACCAACTCTGACAGGCAGATTTCCATCCTTAATCTTCCCGGTAAAATCGTAATGGAACCTTTTCCTGAACCAAGGGCAAGTTTCAGACATTCAAAACACACAAGGAAAAAAAGAATTCTTTCAGCAAAAAATTCTCTGGCTTCAACCCAGGCCTCGTCACCCTCCTCCCTTCGCACTCTCTCACCTTCCTCTGCTGAATTTTTCTCAGACAGTGGTTCATCAAGTAACATCAAGAATGAATCATTGTGCAATTCTGGCAGGAGAAGCAAGAACTGTACTCCTCATATCTCTCCCAACCCAGCTCATCCTTGCTCACCATAAAATTTCTGTATTCCTACCTTTTTCTAAGATGTGCTTTTCTAACCAGCCTGAACTACACACCATTTCCCCTGTCCACTTCCCATTCCCTTTTTACATGTATCCTTCCCCTCTTACCATTTTGTTCCTGAAATTTCATTTGTTTCATTGTATCTGTTTGTTTGTTTGTTTTTTTTGATGAATAAACATCTCATCACTGAGAAAAAAAAAAAAATTATTCCGAGTGTTTATTATCTCAAATTCTACTTTATCTCAGTTTATATCAAACAATCTATTAATTTTATTTGAAATTTCTGTGATGTTCAAATTTTCTTGAAATGGATTATTAATAAAAGATACAATCATTTCAGTTTTATTAAAATCTTTAAATCTTGAATTTATTTCTTCCCCAACTAGTTATATTTCACGAATAAATTATTTTAAATTACAGTGAAGCATTTCTTGATTTTGTTCAAAAAATTGTAATAAATATGGGGGGTGCCCAAATTTACAGTCATTTATATATATTTTTAATTAAAGTATTGTTGGAAAGTTTTTATTGAACTTAACATGTCAATTAAATTTTTATCTCTACCTTAAAATTAAGTAATTTAAATTATTTTATACAGAAATTACTGAAAATGATAAGTGTAACATCCATCTTTTATTACTCTATTGTGGATAAATATCTCCTTTTTCATCAAGTAAATTTTTTATATTGTTAATTAATACAAGAAATCTTTCTAAAAATTTACTTCTTCTGAACCAGCAAACATTATTGTATAGCAGAAGTTTCCAAGCATCGCAGGGTTTTTTTCTCCAAACAGAATTTACAATTTTAAATGTAATATCCAAAACATCTTTTGTTTTTAATCTTTTATTACACAATACTTGTTGGTGGATAATACAATGATATATTAAAAATCTGAATATTGGTCATCATTTTTACATAATGAAATAAAGCCTGAATTATTACTTGTCATTACAGGAATACTATCAGTAGTAATAGATACAAGTTTAAAAAGCAGAAGTTTGTTTGTGTTGTTTCACAAATTCATCATATGCAGAAAAAATGTTCTCCCCTAGTCCTTCCCATTAATGGTATAATTTTCAAAAGTTCTTTACTTGATTAATCTTGAAATACCATGTGAATAAATATCATTAATTGAGCAGTATCAGTAAAGTCAATTGATTCATCAAATTGTAACAAAAATGCAACACCATGGTGAATGTCTGACATTAACTGAGTATTCAGATTGCACCTAAAATGACATCTTGTAACTGTTTTTCTGGAAAGTTGTAAATCTTGAATATTAGAAATGATTTCATTTTTATTTTTAAAATCAGAAAATAAAGATTTTCCTGCTGCAAAAATGATTCTTTTATTAACTCTCCATCAGTAAAATACTTTTTTGCTTTTGCTATTAAATGACACACTTTCAAAGATACAATAGTGACTGATATTGATTTAGTTATTACTTTCAAAATTGTATTTAGTTGTCCAGAAAGTCCTGCCTTAAGATTTATAATTTTTTGATTTACATATTTTGGGGGAAAGTTTCATATTTTCATGTAGTGATCGAAAATGTTTCTCAATATTACTCTTTTCTGAAATTGCTACAGATGAATTTCAAATCAAGCAACAACACTTTCCATTTACCATTGTAATGAAATAATTCATTTCCCATTTTTTGTGAAAATATGTCTTCAATTTCTTTGATACACTCATGATTATCCTTAATTTTTTTTAAAAAAAAACTTTTAAATATTTAAATATTTTATTAAAATAAAAAATGTTTATAATATCAATTAGTGAACAAAATAATGGTAAATCCAATGATAAATTTAGAGCAACTGAAACCCAACTGAAATTTGAACAGTGGGTAGAGGGAAATGTGTGATGTAGTTAGGAGTGAGGAAGATTATAAACAAATTGCATATGCTTTGCTTATAATCATATTCATTCAGCTTGCTGTTTCACTTCTACTGATCCAAATTAATTTATCCACCCAGACTTATAAAAAAATTACTGATTTGACAATTTTAACAAAAATAAATAAACAATACCAATATACTTAAACTGATGATTGCTGGTTTAGCATGAAATACATATATTGGTGATTATTTATCTTTTCAGCATATATGTGCTTGAGTGTATCAGTGTTATTAGATAGAGTGGAGTGTGATGGGTCATCTGAAAGTCTGTGCTCATATACCCTATATATTCAATATACTTAAAGCAAATTAAAAAATAATACAAAATAATGATTAATAAAATATTATGTTTTCAGTTTTAATTAAATTTGTAACTAAGGATGGAATAAACCAGAAATCGACCAAAAATCGCTCTGTGATTGATGGTTTGAGCAGCACTGCTATATACTAATACAGTGTTAGATACATAATTATAAAAGCAATTAGTTCAGTTTTATTCTTTATTGTCAGAATAATAGTTTTAAAAACTTTAACTTTTGAATTTTCAAACTACTTTGTTTTCACTAAAATATTTTCCATATGTTATATTCAATTAATGTAATTTCTCTTAAAATGCCCCCTCCCCCATGGGATTTATTGTGCTAACTGAATACATTCTATATATGTCTGTAATTCCATATTTGCTTACTTCTATTATACTTTTATTCATCTATTAAAATCTTTCATAATATTCATTGTACATGTTAATTTATAAATAACAATAAAAATTTCTTTGTATTTATTTCTGATGTGGCCAACTAGATTTGGCCAAAAAACCCAAATATAATAATAAAAAGTTTTCCAACTGACAGAAAAAGGATAAAATGTAGTATTTTACATTGTATAATTTTATAGTTAGTAGTATTTGTATTTAAGTGCTTTATTAGAACAAATATAAAATATAATAATTCTTAAAATAGTTTTTTTTTTGCATAATAAATAAATCTTTGCATCATAATGCAATTGCTATCTTTATTATTTAGTTTGACAGTAATGAAGATGAAAAATTACTATACCATGCTGAAAAATGGCAAGCTACAGTTGAACAATTGAATGCTAAACGACGCAATAAAGTTCTTGTTGTGGACATAAATGGAAATGCCATTTGTTGTACCCGATACATCAGAGCGCTTAATCCTCCAGAAGAGCTTTTACGAGTGCACAATAACCTTTTAGAAACAGTGGTAAGAAATGCATTGAATAATGGAAATGATAACACTGGAAATAAATTCTATTGATTTTAATAATTATGTAAATAAACATCAGTTTTTAAATAGATAGCACTAAAACTATATAACAATATGGGTGAAGTAATAGACTATGAAAGAATATAATATAAAAATTGTTTACAAATCAGATTTTTTAAAAATAATTTAATAAACTTACAAATAATGCTCTTTCTGATCAAACCATTAATTAGATCATCATTAATGCGATGTTTCACTTCTTCAAAATAGCAATGATTGGGAATTTATTTTTTATCTAATTAGTGGATTTATCAGAGAGAGCATATTTGCAAATTCATTAAATGACTCTAGAAAGTCTAACAAGTCAATGATTATTATAATAAACAAATTTGGAATTTATTACTTTGTGAATATTATTATTGAGAATTTAGTCATTAAAATATTGTATCTTACTGTACATATTCTTTCTGACAACTTTTAAATGCATTTCTGACTGCTACTTTATTATTGAGAATTTTTTCTTTCAAATTAACGCAATATTT